>JAUPFP010000085.1:0-172500 GCA_036925085.1 Brachycybe producta
ACTGCATTCCAGACTTTTCTGGGAATGCATCAAATACAACACTTCCATTCCCGCTCGTCTGGTTCACTTGCAATGAATTTTTGAAGTTATATAAATATTCCAAGAGGTCCAGAGAATGGTCCATGAATATTTTCAAAAAATGACAAGAAATGAGTCTTCCAGATGCCCTGAAAAGCACCGAAATGAACTCAGGAGGGCCCAACAAATTTCAGAAGACCATGAAACCCCATAAATTCAAAAAAGTAAAAATTGTCAAAAAATGAAATTCTTCCAAGAGTCTACTCTTGGAATTTTTTCAAAAAACGGCCAAAACTGAAAGTCTTCTAGATGCCTTGAAAAGCACTGAAATGAACTCAGGAGGGCCCAACAGACTTCAGATGACTATGAAAACCATAAACCACTTGCAATGAATTTTCGAAGTTAAAAATCCATGAGCAAGCATAGACACTTCAATGACGCCCAAATTGAACTGGTGTAACTTTTGAAGCGTGCATTGCACACTGGAAATGAAGACATCTCTGCATTCCAGACTTTTCTGGGAATGCATCAAATACAACACTTCCTTTCCCGCTCGTCTGGTTCACTTGCAATGAATTTTTGAAGTTATATAAATATTCCAAGAGGTCCAGAGAATGGTCCATGAATATTTTCAAAAATGACAAGAAATGAGTCTTCCAGATGCCCTGAAAAGCACCGAAATGAACTCAGGAGGGCCCCAACAAATTTCAGAAGACCATGAAACCCCATAAATTCAAAAAAGTAAAAATTGTCAAAAAATGAAATTCTTCCAAGAGTCTACTCTTGGAATTTTTTCAAAAAACGGCCAAAACTGAAAGTCTTCTAGATGCCTTGAAAAGCACTGAAATGAACTCAGGAGGGCCAACAGACTTCAGATGACTATGAAACCATAAACCACTTGCAATGAATTTTCGAAGTTAAAAATCCAATGAGCAAGCATAGACACTTCAATGACGCCCAAATTGAACTGGTGTAACTTTTGAAGCGTGCATTGCACACTGGAAATGAAGACATCTCTGCATTCCAGACTTTTCTGGGAAGGCATCAAATACAACATTTCCATTCCCGCTCGTCTGGTTCACTTGCAATGATTTTTGAAGTTATATAAATATTCCAAGAGGTCCAGAGAATGGTCCATGAATATTTTCAAAAAATGACAAGAAATGAGTCTTCCAGATGCCCTGAAAAGCACCGAAATGAACTCAGGAGGGGCCCAACAAATTTCAGAAGACCATGAAACCCCATAAATTCAAAAAAGTAAAAATTGTCAAAAAAATGAAATTCTTTCCAAAGAGTCTACTCTTGGAATTTTTTCAAAAAACGGCCAAAACTGAAAGTCTTCTAGATGCCTGGAAAAGCACTGAAATGAACTCAGGAGGGCCCAACAGACTTCAGATGACTATGAAAACCATAAACCACTTGCAATGAATTTTCGAAGTTAAAAATCCATGAGCAAGCATAGACACTTCAATGACGCCCAAATTGAACTGGTGTAACTTTTGAAGCGTGCATTGCACACTGGAAATGAAGACATCTCTGCATTCCAGACTTTTCTGGGAATGCATCAAATCAACATTCCATTCCCGCTCGTCTGGTTCACTTGCAATGAATTTTCGAAAAGTTACAGATCCATGAGCAAGCATAGACACATTCAATGATGCAAACTTTTGAACTGGTGTAACTTTGAAGCGTGCATTGCACACTGGAAATGAAGACATCTCTGCATTCCAGACTTTCTGGAATGCATCAAATACAACACTTCCATTCCCGCTCGTCTGGTTCACTTGCAATGAATTTTTGAAGTTATATAAATATTCCAAGAGGTCCAGAGAATGGTCCACGAATATTTTCAAAAAATGACAAGAAATGAGTCTTCCAGATGCCCTGAAAAGCACCGAAATGAACTCAGGAGGGCCCAACAAATTTCAGAAGACCATGAAACCCCATAAATTCAAAAAGTAAAAATTGTCAAAAAATGAAATTCTTCCAAGAGTCTACTCTTGGAATTTTTTCAAAAAATGGCCAAAACTGAAAGTCTTCTAGATGCCTTTGAAAAGCACTGAAATGAACTCAGGAGGGCCCAACAGACTTCAGATGACTGTGAAAACCATAAACCACTGCAATGAATTTTCGAAGTTAAAAATCCATGAGCAAGCATAGACACTTCAATGAAATCCAAATTGAACTGGTGTAACTTTGAAGCGTGCATTGCACACTGGAAATGAAGACATCTCTGCATTCCAGACTTTTCTGGGAATGCATCAAATCTAACATTCCCATTCCCGCTCGTCTGGTTCACTTGCAATGAATTTTCGAAAAGTTACAGATCCATGAGCAAGCATAGACACTTCAATGATGCAAACTTTGAACTGGTGTAACTTTTGAAGCGTGCATTGCACACTGGAAATGAAGACATCTCTGCATTCCAGACTTTTCTGGGAATGCATCAAATACAACATTTCCATTCCCGCTCGTCTGGTTCACTTGCAATGAATTTTTGAAGTTATATAAATATTCCAAGAGGTCCAGAGAATGGTCCATGAATATTTTCAAAAAATGACAAGAAATGAGTCTTCCAGATGCCCTGAAAAGCACCGAAATGAACTCAGGAGGGCCCAACAAATTTCAGAAGACCATGAAACCCCATAAATTCAAAAAAGTAAAAATTGTCAAAAAATGAAATTCTTCCAAGAGTCTACTCTTGGAATTTTTTCAAAAAATGGCCAAAACTGAAAGTCTTCTAGATGCCTTGAAAAGCACTGAAATGAACTCAGGAGGGCCCAACAGACTTCAGATGACTGTGAAAACCATAAACCACTTGCAATGAATTTTCGAAGTTAAAAATCCATGAGCAAGCATAGACACTTCAATGAAATCCCAAATTGAACTGGTGTAACTTTTGAAGCGTGCATTGCACACTGGAAATGAAGACATCTCTGCATTCCAGACTTTTCTGGGAATGCATCAAATCTAACATTCCCATTCCCGCTCGTCTGGTTCACTTGCAATGAATTTTCGAAAAGTTACAGATCCATGAGCAAGCATAGACACTTCAATGATGCAAACTTTGAACTGGTGTAACTTTTGAAGCGTGCATTGCACACTGGAAATGAAGACATCTCTGCATTCCAGACTTTTCTGGGAATGCATCAAATACAACATTTCCATTCCCGCTCGTCTGGTTCACTTGCAATGAATTTTTGAAGTTATATAAATATTCCAAGAGGTCCAGAGAATGGTCCATGAATATTTTCAAAAAATGACAAGAAATGAGTCTTCCAGATGCCCTGAAAAGCACCGAAATGAACTCAGGAGGGCCCAACAAATTTCAGAAGACCATGAAACCCCATAAATTCAAAAAAGTAAAAATTGTCAAAAAATGAAATTCTTCCAAGAGTCTACTCTTGGAATTTTTTCAAAAAATGGCCAAAACTGAAAGTCTTCTAGATGCCTTGAAAAGCACTGAAATGAACTCAGGAGGGCCCAACAGACTTCAGATGACTGTGAAAACCATAAACCACTTGCAATGAATTTTCGAAGTTAAAAATCCATGAGCAAGCATAGACACTTCAATGAAATCCCAAATTGAACTGGTGTAACTTTTGAAGCGTGCATTGCACACTGGAAATGAAGACATCTCTGCATTCCAGACTTTTCTGGGAATGCATCAAATCTAACATTCCCATTCCCGCTCGTCTGGTTCACTTGCAATGAATTTTCGAAAAGTTACAGATCCATGAGCAAGCATAGACACTTCAATGATGCAAACTTTGAACTGGTGTAACTTTTGAAGCGTGCATTGCACACTGGAAATGAAGACATCTCTGCATTCCAGACTTTTCTGGGAATGCATCAAATACAACATTTCCATTCCCGCTCGTCTGGTTCACTTGCAATGAATTTTTGAAGTTATATAAATATTCCAAGAGGTCCAGAGAATGGTCCATGAATATTTTCAAAAAATGACAAGAAATGAGTCTTCCAGATGCCCTGAAAAGCACCGAAATGAACTCAGGAGGGCCCAACAAATTTCAGAAGACCATGAAACCCCATAAATTCAAAAAAGTAAAAATTGTCAAAAAATGAAATTCTTCCAAGAGTCTACTCTTGGAATTTTTTCAAAAAATGGCCAAAACTGAAAGTCTTCTAGATGCCTTGAAAAGCACTGAAATGAACTCAGGAGGGAACAACAGACTTCAGATGACTATGAAAACCATAAACCACTTGCAATGAATTTTCGAAGTTAAAAATCCATGAGCAAGCATAGACACTTCAATGAAATCCCAAATTGAACTGGTGTAACTTTTGAAGCGTGCATTGCACACTGGAAATGAAGACATCTCTGCATTCCAGACTTTTCTGGGAATGCATCAAATCTAACATTCCCATTCCCGCTCGTCTGGTTCACTTGCAATGAATTTTCGAAAAGTTACAGATCCATGAGCAAGCATAGACACTTCAATGATGCAAACTTTGAACTGGTGTAACTTTTGAAGCGTGCATTGCACACTGGAAATGAAGACATCTCTGCATTCCAGACTTTTCTGGGAATGCATCAAATCTAACATTCCCATTCCCGCTCGTCTGGTTCACTTGCAATGAATTTTCGAAAAGTTACAGATCCATGAGCAAGCATAGACACTTCAATGATGCAAACTTTGAACTGGTGTAACTTTTGAAGCGTGCATTGCACACTGGAAATGAAGACATCTCTGCATTCCAGACTTTTCTGGGAATGCATCAAATACAACATTTCCATTCCCGCTCGTCTGGTTCACTTGCAATGAATTTTTGAAGTTATATAAATATTCCAAGAGGTCCAGAGAATGGTCCATGAATATTTTCAAAAAATGACAAGAAATGAGTCTTCCAGATGCCCTGAAAAGCACCGAAATGAACTCAGGAGGGCCCAACAAATTTCAGAAGACCATGAAACCCCATAAATTCAAAAAAGTAAAAATTGTCAAAAAATGAAATTCTTCCAAGAGTCTACTCTTGGAATTTTTTCAAAAAATGGCCAAAACTGAAAGTCTTCTAGATGCCTTGAAAAGCACTGAAATGAACTCAGGAGGGCCCAACAGACTTCAGATGACTGTGAAAACCATAAACCACTTGCAATGAATTTTCGAAGTTAAAAATCCATGAGCAAGCATAGACACTTCAATGAAATCCCAAATTGAACTGGTGTAACTTTTGAAGCGTGCATTGCACACTGGAAATGAAGACATCTCTGCATTCCAGACTTTTCTGGGAATGCATCAAATCTAACATTCCCATTCCCGCTCGTCTGGTTCACTTGCAATGAATTTTCGAAAAGTTACAGATCCATGAGCAAGCATAGACACTTCAATGATGCAAACTTTGAACTGGTGTAACTTTTGAAGCGTGCATTGCACACTGGAAATGAAGACATCTCTGCATTCCAGACTTTTCTGGGAAGGCATCAAATACAACATTTCCATTCCCGCTCGTCTGGTTCACTTGCAATGAATTTTCGAAAAGTTACAGATCCATGAGCCAGCATAGACACTTCAATGATGCAAACTTTGAACTGGTGTAACTTTTGAAGCGTGCATTGCACACTGGAAATGAAGACATCTCTGCATTCCAGACTTTTCTGGGAAGGCATCAAATACAACATTTCCATTCCCGCTCGTCTGGTTCACTTGCAATGAATTTTTGAAGTTATATAAATATTCCAAGAGGTCCAGAGAATGGTCCATGAATATTTTCAAAAAATGACAAGAAATGAGTCTTCCAGATGCCCTGAAAAGCACCGAAATGAACTCAGGAGGGCCCAACAAATTTCAGAAGACCATGAAACCCCATAAATTCAAAAAAGTAAAAATTGTCAAAAAATGAAATTCTTCCAAGAGTCTACTCTTGGAATTTTTTCAAAAAACGGCCAAAACTGAAAGTCTTCTAGATGCCTTGAAAAGCACTGAAATGAACTCAGGAGGGCCCAACAGACTTCAGATGACTATGAAAACCATAAACCACTTGCAATGAATTTTCGAAGTTAAAAATCCATGAGCAAGCATAGACACTTCAATGACGCCCAAATTGAACTGGTGTAACTTTTGAAGCGTGCATTGCACACTGGAAATGAAGACATCTCTGCATTCCAGACTTTTCTGGGAATGCATCAAATCCAACATTCCCATTCCCGCTCGTCTGGTTCACTTGCAATGAATTTTCGAAAAGTTACAGATCCATGAGCAAGCATAGACACTTCAATGATGCAAACTTTGAACTGGTGTAACTTTTGAAGCGTGCATTGCACACTGGAAATGAAGACATCTCTGCATTCCAGACTTTTCTGGGAATGCATCAAATACAACACTTCCATTCCCGCTCGTCTGGTTCACTTGCAATGAATTTTTGAAGTTATATAAATATTCCAAGAGGTCCAGAGAATGGTCCACGAATATTTTCAAAAAATGACAAGAAATGAGTCTTCCAGATGCCCTGAAAAGCACCGAAATGAACTCAGGAGGGCCCAACAAATTTCAGAAGACCATGAAACCCCATAAATTCAAAAAAGTAAAAATTGTCAAAAAATGAAATTCTTCCAAGAGTCTACTCTTGGAATTTTTTCAAAAAATGGCCAAAACTGAAAGTCTTCTAGATGCCTTGAAAAGCACTGAAATGAACTCAGGAGGGCCCAACAGACTTCAGATGACTGTGAAAACCATAAACCACTTGCAATGAATTTTCGAAGTTAAAAATCCATGAGCAAGCATAGACACTTCAATGAAATCCCAAATTGAACTGGTGTAACTTTTGAAGCGTGCATTGCACACTGGAAATGAAGACATCTCTGCATTCCAGACTTTTCTGGGAATGCATCAAATCTAACATTCCCATTCCCGCTCGTCTGGTTCACTTGCAATGAATTTTCGAAAAGTTACAGATCCATGAGCAAGCATAGACACTTCAATGATGCAAACTTTGAACTGGTGTAACTTTTGAAGCGTGCATTGCACACTGGAAATGAAGACATCTCTGCATTCCAGACTTTTCTGGGAATGCATCAAATACAACATTTCCATTCCCGCTCGTCTGGTTCACTTGCAATGAATTTTTGAAGTTATATAAATATTCCAAGAGGTCCAGAGAATGGTCCATGAATATTTTCAAAAAATGACAAGAAATGAGTCTTCCAGATGCCCTGAAAAGCACCGAAATGAACTCAGGAGGGCCCAACAAATTTCAGAAGACCATGAAACCCCATAAATTCAAAAAAGTAAAAATTGTCAAAAAATGAAATTCTTCCAAGAGTCTACTCTTGGAATTTTTTCAAAAAATGGCCAAAACTGAAAGTCTTCTAGATGCCTTGAAAAGCACTGAAATGAACTCAGGAGGGCCCAACAGACTTCAGATGACTGTGAAAACCATAAACCACTTGCAATGAATTTTCGAAGTTAAAAATCCATGAGCAAGCATAGACACTTCAATGAAATCCCAAATTGAACTGGTGTAACTTTTGAAGCGTGCATTGCACACTGGAAATGAAGACATCTCTGCATTCCAGACTTTTCTGGGAATGCATCAAATCTAACATTCCCATTCCCGCTCGTCTGGTTCACTTGCAATGAATTTTCGAAAAGTTACAGATCCATGAGCAAGCATAGACACTTCAATGATGCAAACTTTGAACTGGTGTAACTTTTGAAGCGTGCATTGCACACTGGAAATGAAGACATCTCTGCATTCCAGACTTTTCTGGGAATGCATCAAATACAACATTTCCATTCCCGCTCGTCTGGTTCACTTGCAATGAATTTTTGAAGTTATATAAATATTCCAAGAGGTCCAGAGAATGGTCCATGAATATTTTCAAAAAATGACAAGAAATGAGTCTTCCAGATGCCCTGAAAAGCACCGAAATGAACTCAGGAGGGCCCAACAAATTTCAGAAGACCATGAAACCCCATAAATTCAAAAAAGTAAAAATTGTCAAAAAATGAAATTCTTCCAAGAGTCTACTCTTGGAATTTTTTCAAAAAATGGCCAAAACTGAAAGTCTTCTAGATGCCTTGAAAAGCACTGAAATGAACTCAGGAGGGCCCAACAGACTTCAGATGACTGTGAAAACCATAAACCACTTGCAATGAATTTTCGAAGTTAAAAATCCATGAGCAAGCATAGACACTTCAATGAAATCCCAAATTGAACTGGTGTAACTTTTGAAGCGTGCATTGCACACTGGAAATGAAGACATCTCTGCATTCCAGACTTTTCTGGGAATGCATCAAATCTAACATTCCCATTCCCGCTCGTCTGGTTCACTTGCAATGAATTTTCGAAAAGTTACAGATCCATGAGCAAGCATAGACACTTCAATGATGCAAACTTTGAACTGGTGTAACTTTTGAAGCGTGCATTGCACACTGGAAATGAAGACATCTCTGCATTCCAGACTTTTCTGGGAATGCATCAAATACAACATTTCCATTCCCGCTCGTCTGGTTCACTTGCAATGAATTTTTGAAGTTATATAAATATTCCAAGAGGTCCAGAGAATGGTCCATGAATATTTTCAAAAAATGACAAGAAATGAGTCTTCCAGATGCCCTGAAAAGCACCGAAATGAACTCAGGAGGGCCCAACAAATTTCAGAAGACCATGAAACCCCATAAATTCAAAAAAGTAAAAATTGTCAAAAAATGAAATTCTTCCAAGAGTCTACTCTTGGAATTTTTTCAAAAAATGGCCAAAACTGAAAGTCTTCTAGATGCCTTGAAAAGCACTGAAATGAACTCAGGAGGGAACAACAGACTTCAGATGACTATGAAAACCATAAACCACTTGCAATGAATTTTCGAAGTTAAAAATCCATGAGCAAGCATAGACACTTCAATGAAATCCCAAATTGAACTGGTGTAACTTTTGAAGCGTGCATTGCACACTGGAAATGAAGACATCTCTGCATTCCAGACTTTTCTGGGAATGCATCAAATCTAACATTCCCATTCCCGCTCGTCTGGTTCACTTGCAATGAATTTTCGAAAAGTTACAGATCCATGAGCAAGCATAGACACTTCAATGATGCAAACTTTGAACTGGTGTAACTTTTGAAGCGTGCATTGCACACTGGAAATGAAGACATCTCTGCATTCCAGACTTTTCTGGGAATGCATCAAATCTAACATTCCCATTCCCGCTCGTCTGGTTCACTTGCAATGAATTTTCGAAAAGTTACAGATCCATGAGCAAGCATAGACACTTCAATGATGCAAACTTTGAACTGGTGTAACTTTTGAAGCGTGCATTGCACACTGGAAATGAAGACATCTCTGCATTCCAGACTTTTCTGGGAATGCATCAAATACAACATTTCCATTCCCGCTCGTCTGGTTCACTTGCAATGAATTTTTGAAGTTATATAAATATTCCAAGAGGTCCAGAGAATGGTCCATGAATATTTTCAAAAAATGACAAGAAATGAGTCTTCCAGATGCCCTGAAAAGCACCGAAATGAACTCAGGAGGGCCCAACAAATTTCAGAAGACCATGAAACCCCATAAATTCAAAAAAGTAAAAATTGTCAAAAAATGAAATTCTTCCAAGAGTCTACTCTTGGAATTTTTTCAAAAAATGGCCAAAACTGAAAGTCTTCTAGATGCCTTGAAAAGCACTGAAATGAACTCAGGAGGGCCCAACAGACTTCAGATGACTGTGAAAACCATAAACCACTTGCAATGAATTTTCGAAGTTAAAAATCCATGAGCAAGCATAGACACTTCAATGAAATCCCAAATTGAACTGGTGTAACTTTTGAAGCGTGCATTGCACACTGGAAATGAAGACATCTCTGCATTCCAGACTTTTCTGGGAATGCATCAAATCTAACATTCCCATTCCCGCTCGTCTGGTTCACTTGCAATGAATTTTCGAAAAGTTACAGATCCATGAGCAAGCATAGACACTTCAATGATGCAAACTTTGAACTGGTGTAACTTTTGAAGCGTGCATTGCACACTGGAAATGAAGACATCTCTGCATTCCAGACTTTTCTGGGAAGGCATCAAATACAACATTTCCATTCCCGCTCGTCTGGTTCACTTGCAATGAATTTTCGAAAAGTTACAGATCCATGAGCCAGCATAGACACTTCAATGATGCAAACTTTGAACTGGTGTAACTTTTGAAGCGTGCATTGCACACTGGAAATGAAGACATCTCTGCATTCCAGACTTTTCTGGGAATGCATCAAATACAACATTTCCATTCCCGCTCGTCTGGTTCACTTGCAATGAATTTTTGAAGTTATATAAATATTCCAAGAGGTCCAGAGAATGGTCCATGAATATTTTCAAAAAATGACAAGAAATGAGTCTTCCAGATGCCCTGAAAAGCACCGAAATGAACTCAGGAGGGCCCAACAAATTTCAGAAGACCATGAAACCCCATAAATTCAAAAAAGTAAAAATTGTCAAAAAATGAAATTCTTCCAAGAGTCTACTCTTGGAATTTTTTCAAAAAACGGCCAAAACTGAAAGTCTTCTAGATGCCTTGAAAAGCACTGAAATGAACTCAGGAGGGCCCAACAGACTTCAGATGACTATGAAAACCATAAACCACTTGCAATGAATTTTCGAAGTTAAAAATCCATGAGCAAGCATAGACACTTCAATGACGCCCAAATTGAACTGGTGTAACTTTTGAAGCGTGCATTGCACACTGGAAATGAAGACATCTCTGCATTCCAGACTTTTCTGGGAATGCATCAAATCCAACATTCCCATTCCCGCTCGTCTGGTTCACTTGCAATGAATTTTCGAAAAGTTACAGATCCATGAGCAAGCATAGACACTTCAATGATGCAAACTTTGAACTGGTGTAACTTTTGAAGCGTGCATTGCACACTGGAAATGAAGACATCTCTGCATTCCAGACTTTTCTGGGAATGCATCAAATACAACATTTCCATTCCCGCTCGTCTGGTTCACTTGCAATGAATTTTTGAAGTTATATAAATATTCCAAGAGGTCCAGAGAATGGTCCACGAATATTTTCAAAAAATGACAAGAAATGAGTCTTCCAGATGCCCTGAAAAGCACCGAAATGAACTCAGGAGGGCCCAACAAATTTCAGAAGACCATGAAACCCCATAAATTCAAAAAAGTAAAAATTGTCAAAAAATGAAATTCTTCCAAGAGTCTACTCTTGGAATTTTTTCAAAAAACGGCCAAAACTGAAAGTCTTCTAGATGCCTTGAAAAGCACTGAAATGAACTCAGGAGGGCCCAACAGACTTCAGATGACTATGAAAACCATAAACCACTTGCAATGAATTTTCGAAGTTAAAAATCCATGAGCAAGCATAGACACTTCAATGACGCCCAAATTGAACTGGTGTAACTTTTGAAGCGTGCATTGCACACTGGAAATGAAGACATCTCTGCATTCCAGACTTTTCTGGGAATGCATCAAATCCAACATTCCCATTCCCGCTCGTCTGGTTCACTTGCAATGAATTTTCGAAAAGTTACAGATCCATGAGCAAGCATAGACACTTCAATGATGCAAACTTTGAACTGGTGTAACTTTTGAAGCGTGCATTGCACACTGGAAATGAAGACATCTCTGCATTCCAGACTTTTCTGGGAATGCATAAAATACAACACTTCCATTCCCGCTCGTCTGGTTCACTTGCAATGAATTTTTGAAGTTATATAAATATTCCAAGAGGTCCAGAGAATGGTCCACGAATATTTTCAAAAAATGACAAGAAATGAGTCTTCCAGATGCCCTGAAAAGCACCGAAATGAACTCAGGAGGGCCCAACAAATTTCAGAAGACCATGAAACCCCATAAATTCAAAAAAGTAAAAATTGTCAAAAAATGAAATTCTTCCAAGAGTCTACTCTTGGAATTTTTTCAAAAAACGGCCAAAACTGAAAGTCTTCTAGATGCCTTGAAAAGCACTGAAATGAACTCAGGAGGGCCCAACAGACTTCAGATGACTATGAAAACCATAAACCACTTGCAATGAATTTTCGAAGTTAAAAATCCATGAGCAAGCATAGACACTTCAATGACGCCCAAATTGAACTGGTGTAACTTTTGAAGCGTGCATTGCACACTGGAAATGAAGACATCTCTGCATTCCAGACTTTTCTGGGAATGCATCAAATACAACACTTCCATTCCCGCTCGTCTGGTTCACTTGCAATGAATTTTTGAAGTTATATAAATATTCCAAGAGGTCCAGAGAATGGTCCATGAATATTTTCAAAAAATGACAAGAAATGAGTCTTCCAGATGCCCTGAAAAGCACCGAAATGAACTCAGGAGGGCCCAACAAATTTCAGAAGACCATGAAACCCCATAAATTCAAAAAAGTAAAAATTGTCAAAAAATGAAATTCTTCCAAGAGTCTACTCTTGGAATTTTTTCAAAAAACGGCCAAAACTGAAAGTCTTCTAGATGCCTTGAAAAGCACTGAAATGAACTCAGGAGGGCCCAACAGACTTCAGATGACTATGAAAACCATAAACCACTTGCAATGAATTTTCGAAGTTAAAAATCCATGAGCAAGCATAGACACTTCAATGACGCCCAAATTGAACTGGTGTAACTTTTGAAGCGTGCATTGCACACTGGAAATGAAGACATCTCTGCATTCCAGACTTTTCTGGGAATGCATCAAATACAACACTTCCATTCCCGCTCGTCTGGTTCACTTGCAATGAATTTTTGAAGTTATATAAATATTCCAAGAGGTCCAGAGAATGGTCCATGAATATTTTCAAAAAATGACAAGAAATGAGTCTTCCAGATGCCCTGAAAAGCACCGAAATGAACTCAGGAGGGCCCAACAAATTTCAGAAGACCATGAAACCCCATAAATTCAAAAAAGTAAAAATTGTCAAAAAATGAAATTCTTCCAAGAGTCTACTCTTGGAATTTTTTCAAAAAACGGCCAAAACTGAAAGTCTTCTAGATGCCTTGAAAAGCACTGAAATGAACTCAGGAGGGCCCAACAGACTTCAGATGACTATGAAAACCATAAACCACTTGCAATGAATTTTCGAAGTTAAAAATCCATGAGCAAGCATAGACACTTCAATGACGCCCAAATTGAACTGGTGTAACTTTTGAAGCGTGCATTGCACACTGGAAATGAAGACATCTCTGCATTCCAGACTTTTCTGGGAAGGCATCAAATACAACATTTCCATTCCCGCTCGTCTGGTTCACTTGCAATGAATTTTTGAAGTTATATAAATATTCCAAGAGGTCCAGAGAATGGTCCATGAATATTTTCAAAAAATGACAAGAAATGAGTCTTCCAGATGCCCTGAAAAGCACCGAAATGAACTCAGGAGGGCCCAACAAATTTCAGAAGACCATGAAACCCCATAAATTCAAAAAAGTAAAAATTGTCAAAAAATGAAATTCTTCCAAGAGTCTACTCTTGGAATTTTTTCAAAAAACGGCCAAAACTGAAAGTCTTCTAGATGCCTTGAAAAGCACTGAAATGAACTCAGGAGGGCCCAACAGACTTCAGATGACTATGAAAACCATAAACCACTTGCAATGAATTTTCGAAGTTAAAAATCCATGAGCAAGCATAGACACTTCAATGACGCCCAAATTGAACTGGTGTAACTTTTGAAGCGTGCATTGCACACTGGAAATGAAGACATCTCTGCATTCCAGACTTTTCTGGGAATGCATCAAATCCAACATTCCCATTCCCGCTCGTCTGGTTCACTTGCAATGAATTTTCGAAAAGTTACAGATCCATGAGCAAGCATAGACACTTCAATGATGCAAACTTTGAACTGGTGTAACTTTTGAAGCGTGCATTGCACACTGGAAATGAAGACATCTCTGCATTCCAGACTTTTCTGGGAATGCATCAAATCCAACATTCCCATTCCCGCTCGTCTGGTTCACTTGCAATGAATTTTCGAAAAGTTACAGATCCATGAGCAAGCATAGACACTTCAATGACGCCCAAATTGAACTGGTGTAACTTTTGAAGCGTGCATTGCACACTGGAAATGAAGACATCTCTGCATTCCAGACTTTTCTGGGAATGCATCAAATCCAACATTAACATTCCCGCTCGTCTGGTTCACTTGCAATGAATTTTCGAAAAGTTACAGATCCATGAGCAAGCATAGACACTTCAATGATGCAAACTTTGAACTGGTGTAACTTTTGAAGCGTGCATTGCACACTGGAAATGAAGACATCTCTGCATTCCAGACTTTTCTGGGAATGCATCAAATCCAACATTCCCATTCCCGCTCGTCTGGTTCACTTGCAATGAATTTTCGAAAAGTTACAGATCCATGAGCAAGCATAGACACTTCAATGATGCAAACTTTGAACTGGTGTAACTTTTGAAGCGTGCATTGCACACTGGAAATGAAGACATCTCTGCATTCCAGTCTTTTCTGGGAATGCATCAAATACAACACTTCCATTCCCGCTCGTCTGGTTCACTTGCAATGATTTTTTGAAGTTATATAAATATTCCAAGAGGTCCAGAGAATGGTCCATGAATATTTTCAAAAAATGACAAGAAATGAGTCTTCCAGATGCCCTGAAAAGCACCGAAATGAACTCAGGAGGGCCCAACAAATTTCAGAAGACCATGAAACCCCATAAATTCAAAAAGTAAAAATTGTCAAAAAATGAAATTCTTCCAAGAGTCTACTCTTGGAATTTTTTCAAAAAACGGCCAAAACTGAAAGTCTTCTAGATGCCTTGAAAAGCACTGAAATGAACTCAGGAGGGCCCAACAGACTTCAGATGACTATGAAAACCATAAACCACTTGCAATGAATTTTCGAAGTTAAAAATCCATGAGCAAGCATAGACACTTCAATGATGCCCAAATTGAACTGGTGTAACTTTTGAAGCGTGAATTGCACACTGGAAATGAAGACATCTCTGCATTCCAGACTTTTCTGGGAATGCATCAAATCCAACATTCCCATTCCCGCTCGTCTGGTTCACTTGCAATGAATTTTCGAAAAGTTACAGATCCATGAGCCAGCATAGACACTTCAATGATGCAAACTTTGAACTGGTGTAACTTTTGAAGCGTGCATTGCACACTGGAAATGAAGACATCTCTGCATTCCAGTCTTTTCTGGGAAGGCATCAAATACAACACTTCCATTCCCGCTCGTCTGGTTCACTTGCAATGATTTTTTGAAGTTATATAAATATTCCAAGAGGTCCAGAGAATGGTCCATGAATATTTTCAAAAAATGACAAGAAATGAGTCTTCCAGATGCCCTGAAAAGCACCGAAATGAACTCAGGAGGGCCCAACAAATTTCAGAAGACCATGAAACCCCATAAATTCAAAAAGTAAAAATTGTCAAAAAATGAAATTCTTCCAAGAGTCTACTCTTGGAATTTTTTCAAAAAACGGCCAAAACTGAAAGTCTTCTAGATGCCTTGAAAAGCACTGAAATGAACTCAGGAGGGCCCAACAGACTTCAGATGACTATGAAAACCATAAACCACTTGCAATGAATTTTCGAAGTTAAAAATCCATGAGCAAGCATAGACACTTCAATGATGCCCAAATTGAACTGGTGTAACTTTTGAAGCGTGCATTATTGCACACTGGAAATGAAGACATCTCTGCATTCCAGACTTTTCTGGGAATGCATCAAATCCAACATTCCCATTCCCGCTCGTCTGGTTCACTTGCAATGAATTTTCGAAAAGTTACAGATCCATGAGCCAGCATAGACACTTCAATGATGCAAACTTTGAACTGGTGTAACTTTTGAAGCGTGCATTGCACACTGGAAATGAAGACATCTCTGCATTCCAGACTTTTCTGGGAATGCATCAAATCCAACATTCCCATTCCCGCTCGTCTGGTTCACTTGCAATGAATTTTCGAAAAGTTACAGATCCATGAGCCAGCATAGACACTTCAATGATGCAAACTTTGAACTGGTGTAACTTTTGAAGCGTGCATTGCACACTGGAAATGAAGACATCTCTGCATTCCAGACTTTTCTGGGAATGCATCAAATCCAACATTCCCATTCCCGCTCGTCTGGTTCACTTGCAATGAATTTTCGAAAAGTTACAGATCCATGAGCAAGCATAGACACTTCAATGATGCAAACTTTGAACTGGTGTAACTTTTGAAGCGTGCATTGCACACTGGAAATGAAGACATCTCTGCATTCCAGACTTTTCTGGGAATGCATCAAATCCAACATTCCCATTCCCGCTCGTCTGGTTCACTTGCAATGAATTTTCGAAAAGTTACAGATCCATGAGCAAGCATAGACACTTCAATGATGCAAACTTTGAACTGGTGTAACTTTTGAAGCGTGCATTGCACACTGGAATGAAGACATCTCTGCATTCCAGACTTTTCTGGGAATGCATCAAATACAACATTTCCATTCCCGCTCGTCTGGTTCACTTGCAATGAATTTTTGAAGTTATATAAATATTCCAAGAGGTCCAGAGAATGGTCCATGAATATTTTCAAAAAATGACAAGAAATGAGTCTTCCAGATGCCCTGAAAAGCACCGAAATGAACTCAGGAGGGCCCAACAAATTTCAGAAGACCATGAAACCCCATAAATTCAAAAAAGTAAAAATTGTCAAAAAATGAAATTCTTCCAAGAGTCTACTCTTGGAATTTTTTCAAAAAACGGCCAAAACTGAAAGTCTTCTAGATGCCTTGAAAAGCACTGAAATGAACTCAGGAGGGCCCAACAGACTTCAGATGACTATGAAAACCATAAACCACTTGCAATGAATTTTCGAAGTTAAAAATCCATGAGCAAGCATAGACACTTCAATGATGCCCAAATTGAACTGGTGTAACTTTTGAAGCGTGCATTGCACACTGGAAATGAAGACATCTCTGCATTCCAGACTTTTCTGGGAATGCATCAAATCCAACATTCCCATTCCCGCTCGTCTGGTTCACTTGCAATGAATTTTCGAAAAGTTACAGATCCATGAGCCAGCATAGACACTTCAATGATGCAAACTTTGAACTGGTGTAACTTTTGAAGCGTGCATTGCACACTGGAAATGAAGACATCTCTGCATTCCAGACTTTTCTGGGAATGCATCAAATCCAACATTCCCATTCCCGCTCGTCTGGTTCACTTGCAATGAATTTTCGAAAAGTTACAGATCCATGAGCCAGCATAGACACTTCAATGATGCAAACTTTGAACTGGTGTAACTTTTGAAGCGTGCATTGCACACTGGAAATGAAGACATCTCTGCATTCCAGACTTTTCTGGGAATGCATCAAATCCAACATTCCCATTCCCGCTCGTCTGGTTCACTTGCAATGAATTTTCGAAAAGTTACAGATCCATGAGCCAGCATAGACACTTCAATGATGCAAACTTTGAACTGGTGTAACTTTTGAAGCGTGCATTGCACACTGGAAATGAAGACATCTCTGCATTCCAGACTTTTCTGGGAATGCATCAAATCCAACATTCCCATTCCCGCTCGTCTGGTTCACTTGCAATGAATTTTCGAAAAGTTACAGATCCATGAGCAAGCATAGACACTTCAATGATGCAAACTTTGAACTGGTGTAACTTTTGAAGCGTGCATTGCACACTGGAAATGAAGACATCTCTGCATTCCAGACTTTTCTGGGAATGCATCAAATACAACATTTCCATTCCCGCTCGTCTGGTTCACTTGCAATGAATTTTTGAAGTTATATAAATATTCCAAGAGGTCCAGAGAATGGTCCATGAATATTTTCAAAAAATGACAAGAAATGAGTCTTCCAGATGCCCTGAAAAGCACCGAAATGAACTCAGGAGGGCCCAACAAATTTCAGAAGACCATGAAACCCCATAAATTCAAAAAAGTAAAAATTGTCAAAAAATGAAATTCTTCCAAGAGTCTACTCTTGGAATTTTTTCAAAAAACGGCCAAAACTGAAAGTCTTCTAGATGCCTTGAAAAGCACTGAAATGAACTCAGGAGGGCCCAACAGACTTCAGATGACTATGAAAACCATAAACCACTTGCAATGAATTTTCGAAGTTAAAAATCCATGAGCAAGCATAGACACTTCAATGATGCCCAAATTGAACTGGTGTAACTTTTGAAGCGTGCATTGCACACTGGAAATGAAGACATCTCTGCATTCCAGACTTTTCTGGGAATGCATCAAATCCAACATTCCCATTCCCGCTCGTCTGGTTCACTTGCAATGAATTTTCGAAAAGTTACAGATCCATGAGCAAGCATAGACACTTCAATGATGCAAACTTTGAACTGGTGTAACTTTTGAAGCGTGCATTGCACACTGGAAATGAAGACATCTCTGCATTCCAGACTTTTCTGGGAATGCATCAAATACAACATTTCCATTCCCGCTCGTCTGGTTCACTTGCAATGAATTTTTGAAGTTATATAAATATTCCAAGAGGTCCAGAGAATGGTCCATGAATATTTTCAAAAAATGACAAGAAATGAGTCTTCCAGATGCCCTGAAAAGCACCGAAATGAACTCAGGAGGGCCCAACAAATTTCAGAAGACCATGAAACCCCATAAATTCAAAAAAGTAAAAATTGTCAAAAAATGAAATTCTTCCAAGAGTCTACTCTTGGAATTTTTTCAAAAAACGGCCAAAACTGAAAGTCTTCTAGATGCCTTGAAAAGCACTGAAATGAACTCAGGAGGGCCCAACAGACTTCAGATGACTATGAAAACCATAAACCACTTGCAATGAATTTTCGAAGTTAAAAATCCATGAGCAAGCATAGACACTTCAATGATGCCCAAATTGAACTGGTGTAACTTTTGAAGCGTGCATTGCACACTGGAAATGAAGACATCTCTGCATTCCAGACTTTTCTGGGAATGCATCAAATCCAACATTCCCATTCCCGCTCGTCTGGTTCACTTGCAATGAATTTTCGAAAAGTTACAGATCCATGAGCCAGCATAGACACTTCAATGATGCAAACTTTGAACTGGTGTAACTTTTGAAGCGTGCATTGCACACTGGAAATGAAGACATCTCTGCATTCCAGACTTTTCTGGGAATGCATCAAATCCAACATTCCCATTCCCGCTCGTCTGGTTCACTTGCAATGAATTTTCGAAAAGTTACAGATCCATGAGCCAGCATAGACACTTCAATGATGCAAACTTTGAACTGGTGTAACTTTTGAAGCGTGCATTGCACACTGGAAATGAAGACATCTCTGCATTCCAGACTTTTCTGGGAATGCATCAAATCCAACATTCCCATTCCCGCTCGTCTGGTTCACTTGCAATGAATTTTCGAAAAGTTACAGATCCATGAGCAAGCATAGACACTTCAATGATGCAAACTTTGAACTGGTGTAACTTTTGAAGCGTGCATTGCACACTGGAAATGAAGACATCTCTGCATTCCAGACTTTTCTGGGAATGCATCAAATACAACATTTCCATTCCCGCTCGTCTGGTTCACTTGCAATGAATTTTTGAAGTTATATAAATATTCCAAGAGGTCCAGAGAATGGTCCATGAATATTTTCAAAAAATGACAAGAAATGAGTCTTCCAGATGCCCTGAAAAGCACCGAAATGAACTCAGGAGGGCCCAACAAATTTCAGAAGACCATGAAACCCCATAAATTCAAAAAAGTAAAAATTGTCAAAAAATGAAATTCTTCCAAGAGTCTACTCTTGGAATTTTTTCAAAAAACGGCCAAAACTGAAAGTCTTCTAGATGCCTTGAAAAGCACTGAAATGAACTCAGGAGGGCCCAACAGACTTCAGATGACTATGAAAACCATAAACCACTTGCAATGAATTTTCGAAGTTAAAAATCCATGAGCAAGCATAGACACTTCAATGACGCCCAAATTGAACTGGTGTAACTTTTGAAGCGTGCATTGCACACTGGAAATGAAGACATCTCTGCATTCCAGACTTTTCTGGGAATGCATCAAATCCAACATTCCCATTCCCGCTCGTCTGGTTCACTTGCAATGAATTTTCGAAAAGTTACAGATCCATGAGCAAGCATAGACACTTCAATGATGCAAACTTTGAACTGGTGTAACTTTTGAAGCGTGCATTGCACACTGGAAATGAAGACATCTCTGCATTCCAGACTTTTCTGGGAATGCATCAAATACAACACTTCCATTCCCGCTCGTCTGGTTCACTTGCAATGAATTTTTGAAGTTATATAAATATTCCAAGAGGTCCAGAGAATGGTCCATGAATATTTTCAAAAAATGATAAGAAATGAGTCTTCCAGATGCCCTGAAAAGCACCGAAATGAACTCAGGAGGGCCCAACAAATTTCAGAAGACCATGAAACCCCATAAATTCAAAAAAGTAAAAATTGTCAAAAAATGAAATTCTTCCAAGAGTCTACTCTTGGAATTTTTTCAAAAAACGGCCAAAACTGAAAGTCTTCTAGATGCCTTGAAAAGCACTGAAATGAACTCAGGAGGGCCCAACAGACTTCAGATGACTATGAAAACCATAAACCACTTGCAATGAATTTTCGAAGTTAAAAATCCATGAGCAAGCATAGACACTTCAATGACGCCCAAATTGAACTGGTGTAACTTTTGAAGCGTGCATTGCACACTGGAAATGAAGACATCTCTGCATTCCAGACTTTTCTGGGAATGCATCAAATCCAACATTCCCATTCCCGCTCGTCTGGTTCACTTGCAATGAATTTTCGAAAAGTTACAGATCCATGAGCAAGCATAGACACTTCAATGATGCAAACTTTGAACTGGTGTAACTTTTGAAGCGTGCATTGCACACTGGAAATGAAGACATCTCTGCATTCCAGACTTTTCTGGGAATGCATCAAATACAACACTTCCATTCCCGCTCGTCTGGTTCACTTGCAATGAATTTTTGAAGTTATATAAATATTATAAGAGGTCCAGAGAATGGTCCATGAATATTTTCAAAAAATGACAAGAAATGAGTCTTCCAGATGCCCTGAAAAGCACCGAAATGAACTCAGGAGGGCCCAACAAATTTCAGAAGACCATGAAACCCCATAAATTCAAAAAAGTAAAAATTGTCAAAAAATGAAATTCTTCCAAGAGTCTACTCTTGGAATTTTTTCAAAAAACGGCCAAAACTGAAAGTCTTCTAGATGCCTTGAAAAGCACTGAAATGAACTCAGGAGGGCCCAACAGACTTCAGATGACTATGAAAAACATAAACCACTTGCAATGAATTTTCGAAGTTAAAAATCCATGAGCAAGCATAGACACTTCAATGACGCCCACATTGAACTGGTGTAACTTTTGAAGCGTGCATTGCACACTGGAAATGAAGACATCTCTGCATTCCAGACTTTTCTGGGAATGCATCAAATCCAACATTCCCATTCCCGCTCGTCTGGTTCACTTGCAATGAATTTTCGAAAAGTTACAGATCCATGAGCAAGCATAGACACTTCAATGATGCAAACTTTGAACTGGTGTAACTTTTGAAGCGTGCATTGCACACTGGAAATGAAGACATCTCTGCATTCCAGACTTTTCTGGGAATGCATCAAATACAACACTTCCATTCCCGCTCGTCTGGTTCACTTGCAATGAATTTTTGAAGTTATATAAATATTCCAAGAGGTCCAGAGAATGGTCCATGAATATTTTCAAAAAATGACAAGAAATGAGTCTTCCAGATGCCCTGAAAAGCACCGAAATGAACTCAGGAGGGCCCAACAAATTTCAGAAGACCATGAAACCCCATAAATTCAAAAAAGTAAAAATTGTCAAAAAATGAAATTCTTCCAAGAGTCTACTCTTGGAATTTTTTCAAAAAACGGCCAAAACTGAAAGTCTTCTAGATGCCTTGAAAAGCACTGAAATGAACTCAGGAGGGCCCAACAGACTTCAGATGACTATGAAAACCATAAACCACTTGCAATGAATTTTCGAAGTTAAAAATCCATGAGCAAGCATAGACACTTCAATGACGCCCAAATTGAACTGGTGTAACTTTTGAAGCGTGCATTGCACACTGGAAATGAAGACATCTCTGCATTCCAGACTTTTCTGGGAATGCATCAAATCAACATTCCCATTCCCGCTCGTCTGGTTCACTTGCAATGAATTTTCGAAAAGTTACAGATCCATGAGCAAGCATAGACACTTCAATGATGCAAACTTTGAACTGGTGTAACTTTTGAAGCGTGCATTGCACACTGGAAATGAAGACATCTCTGCATTCCAGACTTTTCTGGGAATGCATCAAATCCAACATTCCCATTCCCGCTCGTCTGGTTCACTTGCAATGAATTTTCGAAAAGTTACAGATCCATGAGCAAGCATAGACACTTCAATGACGCCCAAATTGAACTGGTGTAACTTTTGAAGCGTGCATTGCACACTGGAAATGAAGACATCTCTGCATTCCAGTCTTTTCTGGGAATGCATCAAATACAACACTTCCATTCCCGCTCGTCTGGTTCACTTGCAATGATTTTTTGAAGTTATATAAATATTCCAAGAGGTCCAGAGAATGGTCCATGAATATTTTCAAAAAATGACAAGAAATGAGTCTTCCAGATGCCCTGAAAAGCACCGAAATGAACTCAGGAGGGCCCAACAAATTTCAGAAGACCATGAAACCCCATAAATTCAAAAAGTAAAAATTGTCAAAAAATGAAATTCTTCCAAGAGTCTACTCTTGGAATTTTTTCAAAAAACGGCCAAAACTGAAAGTCTTCTAGATGCCTTGAAAAGCACTGAAATGAACTCAGGAGGGCCCAACAGACTTCAGATGACTATGAAAACCATAAACCACTTGCAATGAATTTTCGAAGTTAAAAATCCATGAGCAAGCATAGACACTTCAATGATGCCCAAATTGAACTGGTGTAACTTTTGAAGCGTGCATTGCACACTGGAAATGAAGACATCTCTGCATTCCAGACTTTTCTGGGAATGCATCAAATCCAACATTCCCATTCCCGCTCGTCTGGTTCACTTGCAATGAATTTTCGAAAAGTTACAGATCCATGAGCCAGCATAGACACTTCAATGATGCAAACTTTGAACTGGTGTAACTTTTGAAGCGTGCATTGCACACTGGAAATGAAGACATCTCTGCATTCCAGACTTTTCTGGGAATGCATCAAATCCAACATTCCCATTCCCGCTCGTCTGGTTCACTTGCAATGAATTTTCGAAAAGTTACAGATCCATGAGCCAGCATAGACACTTCAATGATGCAAACTTTGAACTGGTGTAACTTTTGAAGCGTGCATTGCACACTGGAAATGAAGACATCTCTGCATTCCAGACTTTTCTGGGAATGCATCAAATCCAACATTCCCATTCCCGCTCGTCTGGTTCACTTGCAATGAATTTTCGAAAAGTTACAGATCCATGAGCAAGCATAGACACTTCAATGATGCAAACTTTGAACTGGTGTAACTTTTGAAGCGTGCATTGCACACTGGAAATGAAGACATCTCTGCATTCCAGACTTTTCTGGGAATGCATCAAATCCAACATTCCCATTCCCGCTCGTCTGGTTCACTTGCAATGAATTTTCGAAAAGTTACAGATCCATGAGCAAGCATAGACACTTCAATGATGCAAACTTTGAACTGGTGTAACTTTTGAAGCGTGCATTGCACACTGGAATGAAGACATCTCTGCATTCCAGACTTTTCTGGGAATGCATCAAATACAACATTTCCATTCCCGCTCGTCTGGTTCACTTGCAATGAATTTTTGAAGTTATATAAATATTCCAAGAGGTCCAGAGAATGGTCCATGAATATTTTCAAAAAATGACAAGAAATGAGTCTTCCAGATGCCCTGAAAAGCACCGAAATGAACTCAGGAGGGCCCAACAAATTTCAGAAGACCATGAAACCCCATAAATTCAAAAAAGTAAAAATTGTCAAAAAATGAAATTCTTCCAAGAGTCTACTCTTGGAATTTTTTCAAAAAACGGCCAAAACTGAAAGTCTTCTAGATGCCTTGAAAAGCACTGAAATGAACTCAGGAGGGCCCAACAGACTTCAGATGACTATGAAAACCATAAACCACTTGCAATGAATTTTCGAAGTTAAAAATCCATGAGCAAGCATAGACACTTCAATGATGCCCAAATTGAACTGGTGTAACTTTTGAAGCGTGCATTGCACACTGGAAATGAAGACATCTCTGCATTCCAGACTTTTCTGGGAATGCATCAAATCCAACATTCCCATTCCCGCTCGTCTGGTTCACTTGCAATGAATTTTCGAAAAGTTACAGATCCATGAGCCAGCATAGACACTTCAATGATGCAAACTTTGAACTGGTGTAACTTTTGAAGCGTGCATTGCACACTGGAAATGAAGACATCTCTGCATTCCAGACTTTTCTGGGAATGCATCAAATCCAACATTCCCATTCCCGCTCGTCTGGTTCACTTGCAATGAATTTTCGAAAAGTTACAGATCCATGAGCCAGCATAGACACTTCAATGATGCAAACTTTGAACTGGTGTAACTTTTGAAGCGTGCATTGCACACTGGAAATGAAGACATCTCTGCATTCCAGACTTTTCTGGGAATGCATCAAATCCAACATTCCCATTCCCGCTCGTCTGGTTCACTTGCAATGAATTTTCGAAAAGTTACAGATCCATGAGCAAGCATAGACACTTCAATGATGCAAACTTTGAACTGGTGTAACTTTTGAAGCGTGCATTGCACACTGGAAATGAAGACATCTCTGCATTCCAGACTTTTCTGGGAATGCATCAAATACAACATTTCCATTCCCGCTCGTCTGGTTCACTTGCAATGAATTTTTGAAGTTATATAAATATTCCAAGAGGTCCAGAGAATGGTCCATGAATATTTTCAAAAAATGACAAGAAATGAGTCTTCCAGATGCCCTGAAAAGCACCGAAATGAACTCAGGAGGGCCCAACAAATTTCAGAAGACCATGAAACCCCATAAATTCAAAAAAGTAAAAATTGTCAAAAAATGAAATTCTTCCAAGAGTCTACTCTTGGAATTTTTTCAAAAAACGGCCAAAACTGAAAGTCTTCTAGATGCCTTGAAAAGCACTGAAATGAACTCAGGAGGGCCCAACAGACTTCAGATGACTATGAAAACCATAAACCACTTGCAATGAATTTTCGAAGTTAAAAATCCATGAGCAAGCATAGACACTTCAATGATGCCCAAATTGAACTGGTGTAACTTTTGAAGCGTGCATTGCACACTGGAAATGAAGACATCTCTGCATTCCAGACTTTTCTGGGAATGCATCAAATCCAACATTCCCATTCCCGCTCGTCTGGTTCACTTGCAATGAATTTTCGAAAAGTTACAGATCCATGAGCCAGCATAGACACTTCAATGATGCAAACTTTGAACTGGTGTAACTTTTGAAGCGTGCATTGCACACTGGAAATGAAGACATCTCTGCATTCCAGACTTTTCTGGGAATGCATCAAATCCAACATTCCCATTCCCGCTCGTCTGGTTCACTTGCAATGAATTTTCGAAAAGTTACAGATCCATGAGCAAGCATAGACACTTCAATGATGCAAACTTTGAACTGGTGTAACTTTTGAAGCGTGCATTGCACACTGGAAATGAAGACATCTCTGCATTCCAGACTTTTCTGGGAATGCATCAAATCCAACATTCCCATTCCCGCTCGTCTGGTTCACTTGCAATGAATTTTCGAAAAGTTACAGATCCATGAGCAAGCATAGACACTTCAATGATGCAAACTTTGAACTGGTGTAACTTTTGAAGCGTGCATTGCACACTGGAATGAAGACATCTCTGCATTCCAGACTTTTCTGGGAATGCATCAAATACAACATTTCCATTCCCGCTCGTCTGGTTCACTTGCAATGAATTTTTGAAGTTATATAAATATTCCAAGAGGTCCAGAGAATGGTCCATGAATATTTTCAAAAAATGACAAGAAATGAGTCTTCCAGATGCCCTGAAAAGCACCGAAATGAACTCAGGAGGGCCCAACAAATTTCAGAAGACCATGAAACCCCATAAATTCAAAAAAGTAAAAATTGTCAAAAAATGAAATTCTTCCAAGAGTCTACTCTTGGAATTTTTTCAAAAAACGGCCAAAACTGAAAGTCTTCTAGATGCCTTGAAAAGCACTGAAATGAACTCAGGAGGGCCCAACAGACTTCAGATGACTATGAAAACCATAAACCACTTGCAATGAATTTTCGAAGTTAAAAATCCATGAGCAAGCATAGACACTTCAATGATGCCCAAATTGAACTGGTGTAACTTTTGAAGCGTGCATTGCACACTGGAAATGAAGACATCTCTGCATTCCAGACTTTTCTGGGAATGCATCAAATCCAACATTCCCATTCCCGCTCGTCTGGTTCACTTGCAATGAATTTTCGAAAAGTTACAGATCCATGAGCCAGCATAGACACTTCAATGATGCAAACTTTGAACTGGTGTAACTTTTGAAGCGTGCATTGCACACTGGAAATGAAGACATCTCTGCATTCCAGACTTTTCTGGGAATGCATCAAATCCAACATTCCCATTCCCGCTCGTCTGGTTCACTTGCAATGAATTTTCGAAAAGTTACAGATCCATGAGCCAGCATAGACACTTCAATGATGCAAACTTTGAACTGGTGTAACTTTTGAAGCGTGCATTGCACACTGGAAATGAAGACATCTCTGCATTCCAGACTTTTCTGGGAATGCATCAAATCCAACATTCCCATTCCCGCTCGTCTGGTTCACTTGCAATGAATTTTCGAAAAGTTACAGATCCATGAGCAAGCATAGACACTTCAATGATGCAAACTTTGAACTGGTGTAACTTTTGAAGCGTGCATTGCACACTGGAAATGAAGACATCTCTGCATTCCAGACTTTTCTGGGAATGCATCAAATACAACATTTCCATTCCCGCTCGTCTGGTTCACTTGCAATGAATTTTTGAAGTTATATAAATATTCCAAGAGGTCCAGAGAATGGTCCATGAATATTTTCAAAAAATGACAAGAAATGAGTCTTCCAGATGCCCTGAAAAGCACCGAAATGAACTCAGGAGGGCCCAACAAATTTCAGAAGACCATGAAACCCCATAAATTCAAAAAAGTAAAAATTGTCAAAAAATGAAATTCTTCCAAGAGTCTACTCTTGGAATTTTTTCAAAAAACGGCCAAAACTGAAAGTCTTCTAGATGCCTTGAAAAGCACTGAAATGAACTCAGGAGGGCCCAACAGACTTCAGATGACTATGAAAACCATAAACCACTTGCAATGAATTTTCGAAGTTAAAAATCCATGAGCAAGCATAGACACTTCAATGATGCCCAAATTGAACTGGTGTAACTTTTGAAGCGTGCATTGCACACTGGAAATGAAGACATCTCTGCATTCCAGACTTTTCTGGGAATGCATCAAATCCAACATTCCCATTCCCGCTCGTCTGGTTCACTTGCAATGAATTTTCGAAAAGTTACAGATCCATGAGCCAGCATAGACACTTCAATGATGCAAACTTTGAACTGGTGTAACTTTTGAAGCGTGCATTGCACACTGGAAATGAAGACATCTCTGCATTCCAGACTTTTCTGGGAATGCATCAAATCCAACATTCCCATTCCCGCTCGTCTGGTTCACTTGCAATGAATTTTCGAAAAGTTACAGATCCATGAGCCAGCATAGACACTTCAATGATGCAAACTTTGAACTGGTGTAACTTTTGAAGCGTGCATTGCACACTGGAAATGAAGACATCTCTGCATTCCAGACTTTTCTGGGAATGCATCAAATCCAACATTCCCATTCCCGCTCGTCTGGTTCACTTGCAATGAATTTTCGAAAAGTTACAGATCCATGAGCAAGCATAGACACTTCAATGATGCAAACTTTGAACTGGTGTAACTTTTGAAGCGTGCATTGCACACTGGAAATGAAGACATCTCTGCATTCCAGACTTTTCTGGGAATGCATCAAATACAACATTTCCATTCCCGCTCGTCTGGTTCACTTGCAATGAATTTTTGAAGTTATATAAATATTCCAAGAGGTCCAGAGAATGGTCCATGAATATTTTCAAAAAATGACAAGAAATGAGTCTTCCAGATGCCCTGAAAAGCACCGAAATGAACTCAGGAGGGCCCAACAAATTTCAGAAGACCATGAAACCCCATAAATTCAAAAAAGTAAAAATTGTCAAAAAATGAAATTCTTCCAAGAGTCTACTCTTGGAATTTTTTCAAAAAACGGCCAAAACTGAAAGTCTTCTAGATGCCTTGAAAAGCACTGAAATGAACTCAGGAGGGCCCAACAGACTTCAGATGACTATGAAAACCATAAACCACTTGCAATGAATTTTCGAAGTTAAAAATCCATGAGCAAGCATAGACACTTCAATGACGCCCAAATTGAAATGGTGTAACTTTTGAAGCGTGCATTGCACACTGGAAATGAAGACATCTCTGCATTCCAGACTTTTCTGGGAATGCATCAAATACAACACTTCCATTCCCGCTCGTCTGGTTCACTTGCAATGAATTTTTGAAGTTATATAAATATTCCAAGAGGTCCAGAGAATGGTCCATGAACATTTTCAAAAAATGACAAGAAATGAGTCTTCCAGATGCCCTGAAAAGCACCGAAATGAACTCAGGAGGGCCCAACAAATTTCAGAAGACCATGAAACCCCATAAATTCAAAAAAGTAAAAATTGTCAGAAAATGAAATTCTTCCAAGAGGGCTCTTCTCTTGGAATTTTTTCAAAAAACGGCCAAAACTGAAAGTCTTCTAGATGCCTTGAAAAGCACTGAAATGAACTCAGGAGGGCCCAACAGACTTCAGATGACTATGAAAACCATAAACCACTTGCAATGAATTTTCGAAGTTAAAAATCCATGAGCAAGCATAGACACTTCAATGACGCCCAAATTGAACTGGTGTAACTTTTGAAGCGTGCATTGCACACTGGAAATGAAGACATCTCTGCATTCCAGACTTTTCTGGGAATGCATCAAATCCAACATTCCCATTCCCGCTCGTCTGGTTCACTTGCAATGAATTTTCGAAAAGTTACAGATCCATGAGCCAGCATAGACACTTCAATGATGCAAACTTTGAACTGGTGTAACTTTTGAAGCGTGCATTGCACACTGGAAATGAAGACATCTCTGCATTCCAGACTTTTCTGGGAATGCATCAAATCCAACATTCCCATTCCCGCTCGTCTGGTTCACTTGCAATGAATTTTCGAAAAGTTACAGATCCATGAGCAAGCATAGACACTTCAATGATGCAAACTTTGAACTGGTGTAACTTTTGAAGCGTGCATTGCACACTGGAAATGAAGACATCTCTGCATTCCAGACTTTTCTGGGAAGGCATCAAATACAACATTTCCATTCCCGCTCGTCTGGTTCACTTGCAATGAATTTTCGAAAAGTTACAGATCCATGAGCCAGCATAGACACTTCAATGATGCAAACTTTGAACTGGTGTAACTTTTGAAGCGTGCATTGCACACTGGAAATGAAGACATCTCTGCATTCCAGACTTTTCTGGGAATGCATCAAATCCAACATTCCCATTCCCGCTCGTCTGGTTCACTTGCAATGAATTTTCGAAAAGTTACAGATTCATGAGCAAGCATAGACACTTCAATGATGCAAACTTTGAACTGGTGTAACTTTTGAAGCGTGCATTGCACACTGGAAATGAAGACATCTCTGCATTCCAGACTTTTCTGGGAATGCATCAAATCCAACATTCCCATTCCCGCTCGTCTGGTTCACTTGCAATGAATTTTCGAAAAGTTACAGATCCATGAGCAAGCATAGACACTTCAATTATGCAAACTTTGAACTGGTGTAACTTTTGAAGCGTGCATTGCACACTGGAAATGAAGACATCTCTGCATTCCAGACTTTTCTGGGAAGGCATCAAATACAACATTTCCATTCCCGCTCGTCTGGTTCACTTGCAATGAATTTTTGAAGTTATATAAATACTCCAAGAGGTCCAGAGAATGGTCCATGAATATTTTCAAAAAATGACAAGAAATGAGTCTTCCAGATGCCCTGAAAAGCACCGAAATGAACTCAGGAGGGCCCAACAAATTTCAGAAGACCATGAAACCCCATAAATTCAAAAAAGTAAAAATTGTCAAAAAATGAAATTCTTCCACGTGTTCATACATCCAACCATAAATAATTTTCTCCAAGTCACACTTGTAGCCTTTAGCCTCTAACCAGTCCTTAGTAAAAAAAAAAAAAAAAATTTTTCATGTCTTTGGCCCGAAATTCTGAAATAAACTTGACACACTTTAACTCGAACTCTTAGAACAGGGTTTCCAACAATGCCAAATCTTTCTCTTAATATTTTTGTTTTAGACGACTTATGAGTCATATGATAAACCTTAGGCTGTTCTTTTAACCAATTACCTTCCTTCCATAACAGAACACAGACACAGGAGACAAATCTCATTCGCTAAGACAACTTTTTATATACATTTTACGAGACAATAGTACAATTCTATTTTAGGTGTCCAGCAAAAAACATAAAAGTAGTATAGACTTTATAGAAGTATAGAAGTAGTAGTATAGAAGTATAAACGTAAATTTTAAATAATTAGATTTTATAAGATCAAACGCCAACCATTTCTAATGTTATTTTTTAATTTGCCTTCTTATTTTCTTAATATGTTGGAATTATTTGAAATTTCTCGGTAGGACTATTTTAAAGAAATGAACATTTATTTTTGATAATTAGTTTATAAAAGGCAGTGCGCAATGGGTTTATACACGAATTTCTCAAAAAAAAAATTGGGAACTCATAGTCAGGAAACGTCATATGAACCTCGTGAGTACGTGGTTAGATGCGCTGGTTTTTTAAGATATCAACATGAAAATACCTTTAAGTGATTGAGCTGCCCTTCTAGTTTTAAAAAACTTTTCTTTAATTTTACTCTTCTCAAAGAATAATCAAGAGTTTGAAAATCAGTTGTTCATAAACTATCTTAAAAATACTCAATAAAACTAGGTTTTTGTATGATGAAACTGTTTTGAGGGTTCAAGTGTCAAGTTTTATTCTTGACTTTGTACCTTAGAAATCTTTCCTTAACTCATTCTTTCTCTCATCTTTTACTCGACATCATCGCCACAAATACAATTTAATAATGTTAATTTAATCATTTGTACTCTCTTTTGTGTCAAATAAATAAATAAATGAATAATAAATTAAATGCTTGTTGTTGATTTGCCGTGCGTTCCTTAATTGAATCGTTTAACTTCAAAAAGCGTTTCTTTGTTACATCACTAAATGGTTATCCAATAATTGATGTAATTATCGGACTCCAACAGATCATCCTACTTAAAGCCATGGTCGATCGTCCATCGTCGCTAAACGATAAATAGTTAGAAATTCGTCTTCTAGTAATATGTTAACCAATGTGGACGGATAGTTTGTGACAATTCCATTTAATCCAATCCTAATTGAGTAATAAAGAGAAATATTTCTTATGTTATGTTATGTATTTCTTATTTCTTATATTAACGTGTGTAGCATTATATTTTAAAAATACAAACTGACATTTCTATGTGACCCATTTCTCTCTCTTTACCATCACCCTTAACCAACTTAGGGCCTTATTTTAGTTTGCTCATGTCTGTTCTTTGAGTTAGGGACCCGTTTATTACTTTGTTTACATCTACAGTTATTCTACACCAGTGCCCTAGTATCTTTAAGATTAATATCGGTCACCTCTTTTGAAATCAAACTGAAAATTATCACTAAAAATAGCCATTTTTTATTGCCCTTTTCTTTATTGCCTATTTCTTTACTTCTCACTATATATTTGTAACTTTTTGAATATTAAATTTTATAAAATTTCTCCAAACTTCAACACAGTCCAAAATTATTTATTTTACCAAGAAGGGACCTACACTTCTGCAACAGTTAGTTTAATTTAACAAAAACTGCTACACGTGGTTTTTTTAAAGTGTAAAAGCCCTTTGAACCCTGGTTATTCTGTTAGTCAGTATTAAAACTTGAAAGTGTTTTAGAAACTCGAAGGGTAGCTCAATCACTTAAGGATATTCTAATGTTGCTATATTTTAAAATAAGCTTTTTATGTCAGTTTGAAAATGATCCAACTTTAAAGCAGACAATATTTTTTTTTAAATTTTTGTCTATAAAAAGTTTATTTTGAAATATATCAACATCACAATTATTATTAAAATGGTTTATGAAAAACTAATTTTCGAACTCTTGATTATTCTGTCTTAAAGAGCAAAACAGAATGTGTTTTTAGAAACTAAAATTTTAACTCAAACAAAGGGTATTTTCATGTTGACATCTTTCAAAATAAACATTTTATAGACAACAATTAAAAAATACTGTGAGCATAACAGCGATTTTGACCTTTAAATCAGTAGCTCATCTCTTCCCTCGATCATGTAGTAGCCACACGAGGAAGATTGGAGAGACGAAAGTAGGCGGATGGTGATGGAATGTAGATGTCCTCCTGAGTAGGGGTGAAATCTCTCAGAAGGATGGTTACCATCCACTTCTGATCGCCAGTGTTTCTTCCTCTTTCTTCTGCCATCTGAAGACACGCTCCATAGGGGATCCGTATGTCTTCTTGCCCTATGGTGTCTCCGCCCTGTTCAGAGAAGGGTTAGTTTCCAAACATAAAGACAATGCAGTTTCTCATTACAAACACTTTATTCATCCTTGTTCAGAAACATCAAGAGATACAAGAATGAATGTTCAGAATTAATGGCGTCCACATGCCCATGATGTGATACAGATAAAATCGACGTAGTATAAAAAGTTGAGCGAAAGAGTGGACAAGGAACAAAGAGGAACATGGTCCTTTTATACCTTAGACCTGTAAGGGTTAGTAGGTGTGGGTATAATTAATTAATTCCCTTACAAAAGAAAACTCCAGTGAGATAATAACTATGATTTAAATATAATTTAATATAATAAGACAGACTTAAATAAATTAATAACAATAGCTGTTTAGTTTACAAAATATGAATAAATAATGGCATTTAAAAATATGATTAAATAACCAACAAAATACAAATGAAAGTTCTTGCACATGGTCAAGAGGAAGTACAACTTCAACTCCGAAATGAAGTTAAACATGAAGTAAGGGTGTTCATGCAAACCAGTGTTGTTTCTTGCTGGAGTGGATTTCATGCAATACCAGATGATTTGAAGTTAGATCGAGAGGTGAAGATTATGATAAGATGTAGTTGAAAATAGTTCATACTATGCTAACATAGATGAAACAGTTGAGAATATAGTTCACACATTGATGACTATTATAAAGCACAAAAGGCTACACAAAAATGATGAAACAGCTGAAAATATAGTTCACACATTGATGACTATTATAAAGCACAAAAGGCTACACACAAAATGATGGCATAATGACGTACACCATTATGAAACAAAAGCAGTAAATAATTCCTGCACTGATGGTTTTAAAAAGATGAATCTGGCCCACAATTTAACTGGCACCCTCACAGACTTCCAGAAGCAAGAATGAGTCATAAGAAGAAAAATCCCATCTCTTTATATACACTGGAACTAACCAAGAATGTTACCATGTGACCAACAGAAAAACATTCCAAAAGTAAAATATTCAAAGGTTACAAATTAAATTACTACCTCACTGGAATTTGATTATGTCATAGTTATTCATGACACATGACCCCTTTTTATTTCTAATTTCATAATAGGAATTTATGACCTCACAGACCTGTGTACACCTATGAGGCGTAACCAGGTCCAAGTGACCATGGTTCTAAAGGTATCAATATGCCAATTAAGTTTAAATATAGAAGGAGGGAGAGACAAAGATGAGTCACGCACCCCCCCCCTCCCCCGGCTAGTGTTCCAGAAGCATCGCGACTCACTGGGTGTTACAATACTGTCTGTTTGTTGGGCTATTTTTCAAACTCATATAAATATCTTAATTTGAAAAATATCAACTTGAGAATACCCTTGATGTGATTGAGCTACACTTCTAGTTTCTAAAAAAAATTCAAGTTTCTCTTCATTTTGTACCTGAAAGACAGAATTAGCAGAATTCAAGGAGGCCTTTACATTTAAAACCACCTTAAGTGAGTCAGCTACCGTTCTAGTTTCTAACACACAAGCTTTTTCTTAATTTTTCACCTGAAACACAAAATAACTAGAAATAGAAAACAAAGTGTAATTCATACTTTAAAAAGCGCCTCAAATCAGCCGCTCGATCGACAGTCCAATAATAAACGCCATCCAATTTATGTTTGTTGTCTCGAAGTTCCAGAAGTTCGTCCAGATTAGAATTACGATGAGTGAAGCAATTACTAATTCCATCTCCCATCCAAATGTGATCTGTTAGATTCTGCTTGGCAAAAGCTAATAAAAGACCGTTTGCGCCCTTTTCAGTTCCATATATATCATAACCTATATTTAAAAATAAATAAATATTTTATACAGATGAAGTTTTAAATATTACAATAATGTGACGATTGTTATTGTTTCCAATAGGGCTGGAGGGCTGTTGCATAGAGATGCAAAATAAATTCAATTCATTTGATGTCCCTCTCTTTGACATTCCAGGACAGAGAAAAAAAAGTTACATACAACAATTAAAGAAAGTGAGTGATCTTGAGATGATCTTGTCCTCTTTTGCTACTTTTGGTCATCTCTTTGACCCCGTCTTAAACCTTTTCTGTTGGTGACCCTATTTTTCAAAGGGTCACCAATAGGATAAACAGTTAAAAGAAATTTTAGAAATTTAGAAAAGATTGATTTTTAACTTGAAAAAGAAAGCCTTTTTTTTGTGTTTTATTTCTTACAATTGATGCAAGAAACTTCTGTTTTTTTGTATGTGGTCAGTCTTGGAATTTATGTAATTAATTGGAAATTTGATCATCTTGGGAGTAAAAAAAAGGTTTATTGGGGATCACTATTTTTCTTTTGTCTACAGCCACTGGAGATCCCCCCCAAAAAATAGGGAATCCCATAACAAACCAAACTGGATCTGTGTCCTAGCCAGTCTAAAAGCTGAGATGGACAAGCTCCTAGTTTGTCACAATAAATTACAAAATAAACACAAATAAACACAAATAATAACGTATTTAAACCGTAATAGAAACTTTTCAGTTTTTATAAATTAAAGTGTAAACACGCTTTGGATCCTGATTATCCTGTCTTCAGACACACAAATCAGAAAAACTATAGTGTTAAAAAAACTAGAAGGGTAGATCAATTACTCAAGAGTAATTTCACATTGATATCTTTTAATATATGCTTTATATACGTAATATTTATATTTATTTGAAATTGATTTAGAAACTAGAAAAAAACAACTTAATCATATCATTCAAAGTAAACCTTTTTTACAGCAATTTTTAATTCATTATTTTTTGTTTTTACTCTTATAAGAATGGCCACAAAAAAGATTGTATAATAATTCATAAATTCATAATTTCAAATAGTGTATAATGTGTAAACTAATATGAAATTCATGTTTTTATTTTGCCCAAATGACAATTATAATTTAGCAATTCAATTTTTTTTCTTCTAATAGTTACGATTAAACAAATTGAGACAGTTTGGGCATGTAACTAGGAGTGGGGAGGATGAGCTGCTTAAACAGGTGATGGAATTGGACCTGGAGGTTAAAAGAGGTCGAGGAAGGCCGTGGTATGTGGAAGGCCTTGGAATGTGGTGGTAAAACGGGATATGGGGCATGTGCGGTCTCTCGGAGTTTAGCACAAAATCAAAAGGAGTAGAGAGACAGAAACCATAAGGCGGGAAAAGGTGCAGGAATGATGATGATGATGATGATGAGTTATGATTAAACATAAAATTACCAAACTTGTCCAGATAATCTTCATACCCCTGGTTCTCCATCGTAATCTTAAACTCTTTGAAAAGTGAAGCATGAGAATCGCGAGGAACACCGAGAATTATCCACGGCATTTCTCTGAACTCCAAACCTGATGAAATTTAATTTTAAATAAATAAATTGATAAATTAATATTTGCTTGTTTTTGTGGAGTACCATCGCCAATGAGATAATCTATTATGGCATAAGCAAGCATTTGTCCAGCCACTTTAAGGTAGCGAGGAGTGAACTTGGACGTTTTCAGATCCAGATAAATCAACGAAAGACCGTGTTTAAATTTAGTATTTTCACCTGAAAAGATAAATAATTTAAAAATTTGTTGTGTCGGGTACAAATTTTGCTTTAAAGACAAATACAAACATTCAAAGTACTCAAGTCTTTTTTTTTTAGAAAGCATCTTTTTAAAATAAATTCTAAGTGTGTTTTTGTATGTGGAAGAGTAAAATAATTAATCGAATGTTAGCATTTTCATGACGATATATTTTAAAATGAACTTTTCTGGACAATTAGAAACCAAAAAATTTTAGTTTAAGATATTTTTATCAATCTAAAACACATACAATTTTTGTCTTTTTTAAGCTAAAAATGAAAAGTTTATTTTGAAAGATATCTGTAATATAAACGCTACGTAGCGTTTCTATTACAGATCGCGTGGTACCATGCGATTCAAACGCAGTACATTTCGACTGCAAAATAAAGTCGCCAAAACCGACCACTTTGAGCCTTTCCATACAAAAGACATTGCAACTGCAGTTTAAAAGTGGTCGGCGTGACAAGACCCTGAAGGTGCTCTCTCTCTCTCTTTTTTTTAACCCTCTCTCTCTCTCTCTTTTTTATCCCTCTCTTTCTCTCTTTTTTATCCCTCTCTTTCTCTCTTTTTTATCCCTCTCTTTCTCTCTCTCTCTACACTTTCCAAACCTTTTCCCCTCTCCAATTTAATATCATGGGGTTCTCGGATGGGGAGTGTGCAACATATACAGTAGTTGACCTTGAAATAAAAAAAGCTGTTCATTTCTTCATTTATTCACATTTATATAAATTCCGACGTGCTTCAATGGTTTTTGTTACTCCACACACACAAACACACACACAGACCTGGGATATTATATAAATAATTTTCGAAACTAGAAGGGTCGCTCAATTACTTAAAAAATAATTTCTTATTGTTATCTTTCAAAATAAGCTTTTTAATTGAGTTTGAACAGATGATATATTTTTTTAAATTTTTGTCTATAAAAAGTCTATTTTGAAAAATATCCATATGAAAATACTTTTAAGTGATTCTGTTCCCCTTTTAGTTTCTGACACACTTTCAATTTCTCCTCAGTTTTGTCCTGCAACGAAAATTAACCAGAAATAGAAATTCACCAGAAAATTTATTAAACATTTTAATAAGTTATTTTGACAGTGAATTTATGCTACTTTTCGACTAAATTACCCCGTTTACCATAAACTCTCTACACTTTATGGCTGATTAATTATTCAATTCCATATTATTTTTTATAAAAAATAAATATTTTTTTATAAAAATTGTTTTGACATTTTTTTTTAATTTAAAAAACATAAGTTAGGCCTACCTTCAACCATAAAATATCGTATGAAACCAAAATAATTGTCAATGGTTTCACTCCAAAAGCAAAACCTCCAACAGTCGCAAGGAAATCCGTGATAAGTGTACGAAGGCACACCTTCAGCAGTAAAAAAGACATCCGCTTCGATGGCATTCGCACCGTCGGCGACAAACCTTCGTACATCTCGAACACTATTTGCCATGTGACCGACAACATAAAATGGACGTCCTAATAACAACAACAAAAGAGAGAAAAAAACTTGAAATTAAATAGAGAAAACAAACAAAAACATCCAAATTATATTTACTCGTGTCTTCGATTTGTTCACAGGTCAAAAAGTTTGTAAAAAATAAACAAACAATAATAATAGAGAAATTATAACACATTATTATAATTATTAAAAAGGTTTTTTTCTTTACGAAACTAATTACTATTTAAATTAATTAAATCAGATTAAATTAAAAGCGAAAAAGATGATGGTGGCAAATATGTGTAACTTAATGATAAAAGTTGTTTTACGAAGAAGTGAAACTTTCAAAATAACAAACGTTTTTAAATGTTTTAACTGAGATCAAAAATAAGTAAATTATGCAAAGCCACTAAATAACCTGGTCATGTTTAGTGTGAATTAAAAGGTAACGTCTTGAAAGAATGCATGAGAGAGAGAGAATGAAAGAGAGAATGAACTTTCTCCACCCATCAATCTTTAAAGGTCGTGACATTATTTTTTTTTTGTAAACAACAACAGCAAAATTTTGCTTTTTCTATCTCAAAAACACATAATTGGTAATGATACGGTTACACCCCATGAAGTGAAATTGCACAAATTATAAAATTAACTGCATTTGAAATGCATGAAATACTTTTTCTTTCTCGGTTTTGTTTGTTTTGATTGGAGGTCGAACAAAATCAAGAATGGAGAAAAATGACATTTTTGGAAAAAGTTTCTTATATAATTGCTAAGACAAAAATAAATATTATTTCTTCATCCAAAAAAAAAGCTGTTTAGAGGCTAGAGTTCTCTTAGTGATAATCATTAGCTCTGAGATCTTTATGCAGTATCAAGCAAATGTTTTTCAATATGTGTCAAAAGGGCCAATTATTCAGAACTATTATTGAAAGAACTATTATAACAATAATGATCTTTTTCAACAAAAAACACTGGTTAGAGCCTAGAACTCTAGTTGACAAAAGTTAACCAGACATCTAGTCTCTAACCAGCCTTTTTTATTAGAAAAAGCATGATTGCACTTGCTCTTATGATGATGATTCACAATAGGCACACGTCACAATTCGCACTTGGTCCACGAATTGAGAAATACGAACGTATTTACTTGATGTTGCATGAAATTAAAAGCCTTAGTAATCATTAATTCACTAAGTATTTTTGTAAATTTTAGCCTCTTGGAAAAAAAACTAATTTTTTCGCTTTATTAATTAGTGATTAAAATATTCAGTTTATAATAATTTATTTAAGAATAATTTAATAAATTTTCAAAACTTACATAATTGTAACACCCTGCAAAGGGGCGACTGAATAAGCGCCAAATTGAACAAACGCCAAACTGAATAAGCGCCAAATTGAACAAACGCCAAACTGAATAACCGCCAAATTTTTGGCTTTTACACACAGTCCATACAAGAGGTTGGGTACCGCGAAAATAAAACAATAGCCATCATGGCTCCCGGAACCCAATCGCCGACGAAGGGCCACTCTTGCTGCCAAAGACTAATGACGACGGTATATGAGCAGCTGGTAGACAGCTGTTCACCTCAAGAAGTCGGAGACTACGATGCCAGCGACAAGAACCCGCGCATCGCCGTCACGATCAACGGAAAAATTATACGGATGCTCGCAGACACCGGAGCTACGGGCAGCGTCATCACTGCTGAACTCGCACAGGAACACAAATTCGAAATCGAGCCTGTGTTAATCCCACCCAACATTCAGGGTGTGGGAGGCCAACGGATCACCATGGTGGGACGACTCGCCGCGACGGTCCAGCTGGGCCCCCACGCTGTGCGAGGGCACTTACTAGTGATTACCGGCCGGCACGAAGCCATTTTAGGCCGAGATCTAGGCCGGGCTCAGCACTTAGCTGTGTCCATGACGACAAACAAAGTATACGTGGAGGACGACCTCTTCGAGTCCACTCTCCGACAAAAATTCATTGAAGCACACATCGGATGGGCTCTGGGAGAGACTTCCTTAGAGGTCCCTCGCAAATCTGCCAATGCCTCTGGGGGAACCTCGAAACTCCACCCCGTAAGTGACGACGAAAGCAACGGCCACCCACGCTGTCAAGAAACCAAACGCGACGAAAATAACAATAATTCATTAGTGTTTATTCCATGACAATGGAAATAAACACTACAAATCACCAAATAACAACAATAGAAGAGAAAGAGGAATTTGAGAGGACAACTGAGGACAGTTGTCGAAAAATGGGGAAGGGGGTAAAAGGAACCCCCAACGAATAAACAACTCCACAGCATCAACAACCCCTCTAAACACTCTCAAATAACTCCTAAAACTCTACAAAATTTACACAACTTTAATTTTTGAAACAATTCGAAACTTCTCAACATGGCCGACAATATTTACATATTGGCAACCATTTCAACCTTTACAATAACTTGACCGGAACCACGTGGCCTTCACAAACAACTGTCAACCACGTGGTACACCTGAGATAAACGCCGAAGGCCAGTCAAGGACGTTCAGAAAAAAAATAAGAAAAGCAAAAGCCATAAAAGGGTCAGCAAAAGAAAACACCGTGCTCCCCTTTATTATGGGTGAACGTCATTGACTATGCTGTTGACAGTAGGAAGACAGAAAAACTTCAAAGAGACAATTGCTCTGGGGGCCAGACCAATAGACTGAGACTTCAAAGAAAAAAAAAAAACAACGAAAAACTGCAGGCCATAAATGGATAAAAAGAAAAAAACCGTTTTGAAGATTTTGTGAGAGCGGACACCTTCAATTAAATAATAAAATTGAAGAACCTGTCACCCTCTCAATTAAAATCGAATTTCTGGGAAATCAACTCCCGCCCCAAGAAACAATAACAAACAGCAAGGTGCATTTGTAACCTTGCTGACCCATCTACACTGCCTTTTCAAAAGACATTAAGGAAAGGAAGGGGAGAAAGTTAATGGGCAACTTCACACCTCGGTGTGAAATAAAATAACGGCCCTTCTCCCTCGAGATTCCTTAGTCCTTTTGTTTGTCTAAAAATAATAAACAGGACCGACTCTGATAAGAATTAGATCAACACCTCTCACACCCAATATCGGTGGGCCAACCCCCAAACCAAATAAATAAAGTCGTGAAGAAACCAATTAGAGTAAGGTGTCTTATTCTAAAAAGGGGCCGGCCCTTCTAACTTTTAATTAAATAGAAATATATACAAGTGACCAAACCTGGTCAATTACCACTCGATTTGCTCTCCTCAAAGAAGCACTCGTTCTGTTCATCTCTTTATGCTCAATCTTCTTCAAGCATCAAATCTTCAATCTATTTCTGTGCCAAGTTCCAAATTTTAATTTCAAACTTCTTCAGTTTTCGTTATTAATCAAAAGCTTGAGTGCCACCTTCAAGCCTTTGAACTCACGTGCAGTGCATCAAACCTTCAGAACTTTTTGGACCTCTTGGAATAATAACAGTGATCAGGGACCGATTTCTGTTATTATTTGGAAGTGAACACCAGAAGCGGGACTTTAGAAAAAGTAAGAACTTTCTAACTCTTAAAAAAAACATGCCAGGTAGAGGCTCATGGAGAGGAGGCAGAATGATGCCTGCCTCTTCTAGTGAAGATGAGACAAGAGAGTGGAACGGCGGGGACCGCTGGACAACTCTCTCAATCTACCTGCCAACTACCAAGGGCGGGCACCGCCAGTGCGCCCATAACAAGAAGAGAGTCGCCAACCACAATAGATAGGCGTCGCACCTCCTCTGAACCGGAGAATTTTCACCGGCGTGGGGAGAAGCGCCTAAAAGCAAGCTTCAAGCTCAATGCCCTTCGCCAAGCAGCTAAAGACAAGAAGGAAGGGGAGGCCAACCTGGCGTACCTCTGCACGGTTTGTGTCCGTCTCATCGAGCTGGGTCTGCCTTGCACGGCGCAACTCCCGAAAGAGGAGCTCCTGCAAATTGAGGCCCGACTCCAGGAGGCCGCCCGAGTTACGTCGTCGCCGCCACCCTTAAACTCCCCGGCGACCGTGTCGACTAGCCTCTACATCTCCTTCTCTATCTGCAACGCCACCGGAGCCATTTCGACACCATTCACCGGTGCCGTCTATCCCTCCGCCACCTCCTCCTCATACACCATTATCATCACCTACAACCTCCCGATGTGCCACGCCTCCACGCAGCGAGGCCACCACACCGACTCCGATTCCAAAATTATCTTCCATAGTGGTGGTCCCCCACCTGTTCATGTTCAGGTCCCCACTGGGGCTCGCCCCAAAGAGCCTCAACAGTCTTACAGGGGCCACCACTCTTCTCGAGACTCTCTTCAACGGCCACAGCCACGTCGCTCATCGCCTCGTGGTTCCCATTTTTCACCCCGACGCCGACCCGACGGAAGAAGTCAGCAGGGACAACATGGTTCCTCGGGACGCGGCCCTCCGCCGCGTGATGACTTCGACCCAAGGGCCAGGCAAGATCTACAGGATCCCCGTGTCCAACTGGACCATGACCGTCGCTACGAAACTCGGGGCCCACCTAATCGGGTCCTGCACCGCTCTCCACCTCCGCCGCCTCCAGGCCGCCCTCCTGTACAACCTATGCCCGAGCCTTTGATGCCGCCACCTTCCGCCGAGCGTGCCGCCTTTTTGAAAAAACAAAAGGCCAGCACAGACCTTCTGCAGGGCGTCATGCAAGGGGGAGGTGACCCGATGGAAGCGCTGGGCCGTCCACCAGGAAGTGCCAAGCCATTCGAGGTGCTGAGTAGGAAATCAGCGTCGAAGCGACTACATCAGCGGGCCCACGATATGGCCCGGTCCGCCCTGCGCCATGCCAGGCCTATCGCAGGCGCATCGGTTCCCCTGGAACCTGCGGCTCCAACACCAGCCCGACCAGCCGCACCGCCCACTGTACCCCCTGCCGGGGCTACTCTGGGGCGGTTACCGCTGGATCGTCTGTTCCGTGCAGCCACCTCCGGCGAGAGGTTACTCAACAATCGGTGGGTCACTTGGCAGCGCGAAGTACGCTCTGCCAATACCCTCTACGTAGGCCACTTTTCTTTAGAGGAAGGGTTCCCCCGTCTAAACCTCCCCCTCCGGGAGCGATACGTCGTGGGACTCTCTCGCCTGACAAGTGCCCTCATCGCCATCGTCTTCCCAAGAAGACGAATTGTTGAGACTATCAGTTTCTCCGGAGATGTCGACGATGGAACCACGGAGGCCCTTCTGGGGGCTTTCGTCAACTCCGTCTTTGGAACGCCAGCCGGACAGACATTCCGCACCAGTCGTCGCTACATCCCGGAACCGGATCCCCGTTACCGCATCGCCGTCTTGTGGGAAGCCGCTTGGGCTACATTGTACAACAAGCGGTCCTCCCGCCAGATCATCGGGGATCGGGACATCTTTAACATCTTCCACCGGGATCTCCCCGACGACCAGGGTCAATGGCTGTCTGCCGCATCCAGTTACCGATGAGGTCAGTTCCGGCGGGATTACCCCCCCCCCTACGGTTCATGGACTCAGGATCCTCCCCACCCTCCGCAGCAGAGATAGCTGCGCACCACATGTACTCATGTGGTTGCCACCCATCCGGGTGGCAGTATTGAAAAATTTATAAAAAATAAAATACGTTACAACTGTTCGTTTCTTTTAGATTTCAATAGCGGCTCGCCACTCAGCGAGCATTAATTATCTTTTTATGTTTTCAGCCTTTTTTCACTTTCAAAGGGCGCTGACACTTCGGTGCCGGTGCCTTTCCGTAACTACCTCTGTACACGGTGAGTCCTCAGCCACCCATGTCTCCCCGATGCGTAACTTGAAAACCTTCCACCCTTGGCTGGAGTACGAGGACGTACTCCAAGCAAAGTTGGAGGGTATGTAACACCCTGTAAATCGTGATCCCGCCAAAACCATAGCCCGGGGGATAAACAACTCTCAACTGTCCCTCCCTCCTTTCTGACTCATGCCCAAGCGGCGGATTGATACATAAAGGACCATGGTCACTTGGACCTGGTTACACCTCGCAGGTGTACACAGGTCCAAGGTATAAAAGGACCGTGTTCCTCTTTGTTCCTCAGTTCTTTCCTTTGCCTGTATTTTGAGATATTATTCCAAATCATGGGCCTGAGGATTCACAGTTAGTATTATTAATATTCACCCTTGTATTCTGTACTTCTTACAAGGAATGAATAAAAGTGTTGTAACAAGAAGTAGCGTTGTCTCTATGTCTTTATGTAAATAACTTCTCTTCAGAGGCCGGAGGTTTCATAGGGCAGGAGCTATACGATTCTCAGCAGCTACAACATCTCTTGTCGGTATACCGATGGAGAAGATGTATATCAGCATCAACCGGAAGAGAGAGAGATGGCCACCACTCTCCTGCATCGATTTCACCCCCATGCAGAAGAGTGACTACAATCTGTCTCCATCCAGCTCTCTCTACAGCTCGGATCTTCTCTGTGCAGGTGTCATACTGCTCAGAGAAGAAACGAAATGTGAAAAGTATCATCAAAAGGTTGGTAATAAAATTGGGTTGATGTCAAAAGCTCACATAATTTTATGTTTTAAAAAAATTATATTTAATGGAAAGAAAAACTTTAGATATTAAAAATAAACTGTGCAATTCAAAACACTTGCAAACATTTCAAAAATTGGAAGTACTGTACTAAAGAATTTCATTATTTAAAATAATTATCTATTTGTAAACTACAGTATTTGAATATTTTTAACAATAAATATTAATGAAAAACCTGAATAAAATTATAGAAAACAACAATTACAATTGAATATCTCAATAGATTATAATAGTAAAACAATACAAGTTACTTTTGTGACAAAAATTACTTTTTAAAAAGCTCATGTAACATTTTATATACTACTTATAGTACTTATATAGTACACTGTATTTTGAGCTTCCCTTTCAAATGCTTTTTTTTGGTAAACTTTTTTTAAAAAAAATCGAAGTGTTAAAAACTAGACGACGAGTACAGGAACAGATTAAAATTAGGGTTCGCCTTTTGGTAAGAACACCAGCTTTAGGCTTAGAGTCCCGCGCCCCAATTCCTCCCTTTCCCTCCCCTTCACTTAGGTCAAGGGGATCTAAAGGACAAACTAATATCCTGATCATTTCATAAATTCTCTTGGGCGTGGGTACACTGCACAGTTGAATACAGGCCCAAGGTATAGAAGCCCATGCCTCAATCAACTCATGGTCCATTGACTCCATTTACTGATTTACAAAACTGAAACAACACCCTCTCTCTCTAGCCAAGGCAGTTCTCACCTGAAATAAAGAGTTTGGGCCAGAGTAACTGGGGCTCTACACTGTTAGTGTCTCTTTTACATAAAAATGTAATTCATAGAAAATTTATTTTTAAAAATATAAACATGAAAATACAATTTGTCAGTTCCTTTGTAATTCTAGTTTTTAACAAACTTCCAATTTCTTCTTAAAATTAATTTAAAAAACAATATCAGAGAGAATATAACTTTATCTCATCTGTCTCAAACTAACGAAACTGTTCACTATAAATTGTGAACAAGTTACTTTTAGTAGTTACAAAAAGGTGCCTCTCTCGCCTTGCACTAGTTGCGGCTCTGCAACCGAGTAACTTCAATCTTGATCACACAAAGAAGTCATTTTGTAGAAACTCGAGATAAAAATAGAGATTTTGCCCAAACTTATAAAAAAGGCAAACTGTTTTATGTTTTGTAAATTAAAAATATAAACAATTTTTAAAAAATACACTAAATTTTCCACATTTTGTGTATAAATGTTGCGACATTAAACCACATTCAAGTTATAAATCACACACACTCACTCACTCACTCACTCACACACACACACACACACACACACACACACACACACAGGAGAGAAGAAATGACCTACAGTTTTGCATACACTTGTAACAACAGATTCACGTTAAAATATAATTCTAAAATATATTCTTTACTAAACGCTAGCTGTATTTTCCTGCACACTGATCGTCCTCTTCACTTGTAAATTTGAATTTGTTTCGACCGTCGTCTTTGTTCCGTTAACTTCGCAACTGCGATTTTCTCGATCACAAACCTTGTTAACGAGGCTATTGAATGCATCGTACTGATCTGCATAGACGTGATGTCCGGCACCGCTAATCTCCTTAAACAAAACAAAAATCACTCGGCATTATAAAAATGTCGAGTGCAAGTCGTTCTATTCGATAAAGAGTTCAATTTAACATTCGTATAAAACTTTGTATTATTGTTCGCTTTCGAAGCAACTTCAAAAAGAAATTGAAAGCATGCTTTAGAAACTAGAATAGTAAAAGTATAAGCTAAATATATTTTAGTGCTAGTATATTTCAAAATAAGCTTTTCATAAAGTTTGAAAACCATGTTCAAAACTAGAATGGTAAAATAATAAAGTAAAAATATATTTTAGAGTTGATATCTTTCAGATAAGCTTTCTAGATAAGTTTGATAAGTTTTGATAAGTTTGGGACGAATACAAATCCTAAAAGGTTCTCGAATCCTTGATATAAGAATCCTATATTATTCATTAAGAAGATACTAATGAATGAAATAATATTAAATATTAAATTATTAATAATAAAAAACAGTATGGCACTCAGGGTCGCCACAAGGTGATATTAGGGATCTGGAAAAATTAGGGAGATTTTTACTAGGACAGATTCATATTATTGGTCTTTCCCCCCCCCCCCCCCCCCCCTAGAGTTATAAGACAATGGAACTCTCTTCCTTAGGAGGAAGTGGTGAATGGGGATAATTTTGTTTTGTGGGATTGACAATTGTATATTCATTTTGTTTTTTATATGTGTGCTTGACAATGCTTAATGCTGCACGTGGACTTTTATGTCCCTCTGCCACAGACTTATTTGGCTGCTAGCAGAGTACTTTTTATAATTATAATTGTAATGTTGGTGATCTGGGTTGCAACAATTGCCGGGTTTTTTGTTAGTGAACGCTTCTGTTAGACGTCAATGGAGTTAAAACTAATTTTACCAAAGTTTTTAAACAGTTTTTTAGGTTAGGAATCGAAAGATTCGAAAGACAAAAAAAAAGCGCAAAGATTCGAGTTTTCGAATCTCGAATATTTTTCAAGATTCACGGGATTCGCGGATTCGAATGGCCCATCCCTATAAAAAATGATTAAGATATTTTCTTGTTGACATCTTTCAAAATATGTTTTTTTTTAAATTGAAAGCAAGTTATAAACTAGAATAGTAAAAGAATAAAGTAAAAATATATTTTCGAGTTGATATCTTTCAAATCATTTTTTACAGATTTTGAAAGCAATTTAGAAACTAGACTAGTAAAAAAATAAAAAAATGAGCTAAAGATATTTACGCGATGATATCTTTCAAACTAAACTTTTTTTATAGAACAGTTTGAAACAAGACCTAGTTTAATTATTCATTAAACTCAAATGGATTTTATATTCACACTTTCATAAAAACGTTTAATTTGAAAGATAATTAGAATCCAATTAGCATGTTATCTTTATTGTTCTAGAGTTACTAATTAACACATTTTCAAATTTTAGTTTAGTTTTTTTCAAAAAACGCCTGTACCAATTTAATACTCTGATGAGACACGACGAAGACAAGAAAAGACATCAAAAACTTACATAAACGACAACTTTGGAATCTTGTCTTATGGTTTTCGTCTGATAACCGGGTCGCCGATCCATCCAAGACTTCGCTCCGTAAATGAAAGTTATTGGAACATCTTTATTTAAAGTTCCGATCCTTTCGATCATCGGATTTCTCGCCCAACCGACCTTTTGAGTCATCGACTTGAATGCGCTTTCTCCACTAAATTACAAAAAAAATCACAATAAGAAATTTAAATAAAATATCTTTTATAAAATAAAAAAAGTTAATAAATTCACAACATTTCAAATGTTGTTTTTAAGATATTGCCATGAAAAACTTAACATAAGCTTTTACCACTCTAGTTACCATTCTATTTAGCCACCTTAAACACAATTTCCATTACAACTTTGTCTAGAATGGCTACTTACTTTAGGCATTCTTCAACTTTGAAGCAAACATTCAAGTGTTAAAGAAATTAAAAAATTTCGATTTTTTTTTTCCAAACTTACAAGTTGAAAATAAATTCAAAAGTTGCAATTAATCAAATTAAAGTACTTCTTTGAGCAATTATCTGTTTTTTTTTTTCACTTTAAAACGCATTTTCAAATTAATTAACGTTAAAACAAAAAGTCATGAAGAAAACCTATTTAAAAATTCCGATATTTTTTCCATTCATAAATTATTGTAATCCTGAAAAACAACAAAAAAGCGACAAAACACAAAAACTCTCTACCTCGGAGTTTGTGCGTTGCAATGATAAATATAGTTGGTAATCACAGCTCCATCGTCTTCTATGAGGCTGGCATATTTTATCGGAATGTCCGATCGCAACCTCGTAATAAGTTTTGGACCTGAAAACCCCCAAAAGGACAAACATTTATGATATTTTTTCGTATCACAAGACTTAGTATCATAATTTACCATAAGGACCAGCTGCTCTGATTCCGGCCAAAGGATTGAACGGTCTAATTAGAAGAAAAATAACCCGTATGAAGAGTGGAATTTTGACACTCCTCTCCTCCATCGATTTAACTCCTTCATATCCCCAGGGATCGGCCAAAATGAGATGTTGAACTCTTTCCGGATGTTTGATTGCATACGAAGACACGAGAAACCCACCCATACTGTGTCCCAATAAAATGAAACGTTTCAGACCCATAGCCTCTCTCCAATCTTCGATCGATTCGACGAACTGACTCTCGGCAATTTTAGGATCGGAATCAAAGTTAGGTCTCGAACTACGACCGAATCCTAAGATGTCGAAGGCGTAGACCGGCCGTTTCGAAGCCAACGAATCGAGATTCAGGGCCCAGAGAGCAACACCAGATCCGAACCCATGAACTAAAACCAATGGAGTGTTCTCGGACTCTTCGTTCAAAGATATGGTCCAGACTTTGTTGTCAGAATTCTTGTTTCGTATTTTGTTGCCGATGTTGATGTAACGGCCGACGTATTTTGTCTTTACATCTTAAAAAAACAAAAGAAACGCATAAGATGATAAGATACAACTTTCTCGAACCTTTTACAAGAAACTCGATCACGTACAAGACATAATAAGATGTTCGGCTTCTTGTAGAAGCCTCATCGATGTCGGAGACCATTGAAACCAACGTCCAAACCAACCTCTAAAGAGAAATAAAACAAGCGATCTATTAAGAAATGCGTCTATTTCGAAGCAAAGTCATAGAAAAGTTTTATAATTTTGTCAAAATCTACGTTCACTTATTAATTTCTTTCGTATTAATTTCGTCTATTTTGACGTAAACCCGACTAAAACGTACGTTGAAAGTTACAAATTTCGTCTATTTTGACGAAAACCTATGTTGAAATTTACAAATTTCGTCTAGCACACCCTTAACTGAAGTAATTTTCGATTTTTGTATGTCAAAATAAATTAAATTTTCACTTAAATATAAAAGCGACTAAAAAGTTTGTCTAAAATTACGTTTGAGTGAAAATTTCGTCTATTTTGTCATGAAAAAAATCGAAATTTTCTTCAATTAGGAGTGGATTAGCTTCTATTAATCTCACACACATCACGGCGAAAAACCACAATCAATCGACTGATAGAAGACAATTAACGTAAGCTCTCGCATGTCCACGTGCTAACCACATGGCCATATTGTTTACGCGATGACGTCGCCGAGCTCGCGGTTGCCATGGTAACATATTTCTGCCCCCCCCCCTTCTTTCTCATCAGCGACACCTTTGATAATGAAATCTTACAACAGGTAACGAATAATTATCTTAATTATTAACCCCATGCAGGGCCGTCTTAGGGCATGTCGGGGCCCTTGGGCACACAAGAATTGGGGGCCCCTTTGGATAGTAAAAATTAGAAAAAATTTAAAAATCTGATCTAGTGTCCTATTAACATTTCAATTTAGAAATGTTGACGGTAATTCTTAGTAAGTATCTACCTAAAAATAGAAAAAAATTTGAGCTCCTTTTTTAGTGTAAGCGAATATATCGGCCTTTCGGGGGGGCCCCATGAGGTCGGGGGCCCTGGGCACGGGCCCCGTGTGCCCTTATAGTAAAGACGGTACTGACCCCATGTTTATAGTTTTCACGGTTTAAAACTGAGAAACTTATTAAAAATGATGAATATCACCTTCTTTCGTCGATCGCAACCTCAGATTCAGTCATATTTCACCTCTCTATCTCGCCTTAAATTTTAAGATTGTTCGATTCCTCAATGTGTTATAAGTGAATTAATGAATGAGATAGAGAACGAAAAATTGCTGAAGTCATGCAGTACAAGGGAAATATTGCGTCATCATATACACACGCGCATCATCGACGCTATAATTCCGTGATAATGACTGAATCACTATTGGACTGAATGACTTGTGTAAAAATAAATAACCGCCCCCTACCCCCACTCTGGCGTTCAAGGTAAACAGAAAAATAAAAAGCGTCTGTTGACTAGAAATTACTATGGGATTTTTAACACCGTGCGCTGCATAACATTCTGCGCTATATAACAATTTATACATTAAACATTAAAATTACTTTTAAAAAATCCGCGGCTTCGAAATTAATTTAAAAACTAATGAGAAGAGTTTTCACACGTTTAAAACCAATCAGGAAAAAAAAAATCCCCCTCAGCATTATATACCTGCCTCATCGTATAAAGAAGCTTGTGACGTCACAAGGGTTGCCGTAAACTTTCGAATTATGTAATTTAGTCTGATAGAAAAAGGATCATATTAATTCTTCTCAATAGTTAAACAAAGAGGTTCTTGAATTCTTATTTTCTTGTTACCTCTTTTTTATTAGTCGAAATGGCACCTGCCTAAATTTTTCGGCAACCCCTCTGACGTCAGAAGCTGCCCTCTTACGGTGATACAAATATAATTTAGCCAGAAAGCTCAGTTGTGACGTCACCAATGGAGCACATAGCATTAAAAAGGTTATACAAATTTCTAGTCGATAGCCGCTAGTAAAAAAACAACAATAAATTTAGCTTCAAGAAGTAGCTCAACTAAGCACTCTGCCTATGGAGTCTTCCATACAATAGCGAATGTAAGTTTAGCCAAAGGGTGCCGCCACTTCTACTTAGAAGAAGTTAGAGCTAAGTTTGTTTTCAGATTCAATAATTATACATACAAACAGTGGATGGCCAGTTCAATATTCTTGCAAGATTTTTGCAAGATAAATCAAGATAAAGATGGAGGACCAAAGAGAACAAAAGAGACTGATTGATAGACTATTCGATCAAAGCTTATTCAAACATGAAGTTATTCACTAACAGGGAGTTGAGCTACCTCTATATTTCTCAGTTATCTTGTTACCCTCAAGGTCGTGACTCGTGTGATACAGGCAACGCCATCTGTTGCACGCTACATAAAACAATTAAAGAATTTGAATCGTATACATGTATTACACGGTGACTTAGAAATTCGTGAAAAATTAAAAAAAAATTACTTACGAAGCACACTACAAATAAAAATTCTTTCTTAAAACAAATAAAAAGAACAATATTAAATAAACGTATAAAATATTTAAATGTCTACAATTTACTCATTGTAGAAATATTTTTTCACAAAAAAGTTTAATTTCTATAAATTATAGTAAAGTTTTTTCATAATTATATATTTGAATATAATTTTTTTAAAGAACCAAATTGATAAATAATAGAAATAGACACGTTAAAACCTTAGTAAAAGATAAATTTAGCATATGTATTAAATTAAATAAATGCATATGTTCAATTTCTTAATGAAGTTATTCGTCTACTAAAGTATTACTCTGTGAATACGTATTTCATTTATAATTACCAGCCTGTATTTTATATTAATATTTTAATTACTATTAATATATAAACCTGCCTCATCTCAAAAAGAAGCTTATGACGTCATAGGGATTGATGAAAAATTTAGAATTGTGTCATTTTGTCAGATAAAAAAGGGGTAATAACAAAAGAATTCAAGAATCCCTTCTGCCGAAAACGTTTGAAATCGTCTTTTTTTTTTTCAGACTAAATGACAATTCTAAATTTTTGATCAACACCTATGACGTCACAAGCTTCTTAGGATGAGACAGGTATAATTAAAGAGTATAAATTGTAATAAAATAAATCACGGAAATTGTAATTAACTCGCATGAAGTGACGTTTATAGTTAAAAATAACGAAATATATTTATCATATTTTTGTTCCAATATTTTTTTTTTAAATCATTCATTCATTTTTTATACTAAATTGTACAAAAGTTTCCGTCGAGCCGGATTTGAACCAGCGACCTATGGATATCAATCATCATTATTCTACAGTCCACCGCTCTACCAACTGAGCTATCGACGGACACACATACAAACCTCATTTATTATTAATCAGAATTAGGTTAGGCTTATTTAAATATACCGTATTAAATAAAATTTAAAAATTAAATTGTTACTGCAGAAAAGAATGTTTGGAGAGAAAAAAAATTAAATATGTAAATAATAAAATTACGTATTTTTTTAACATTGTTTTAAATCTTTAAATTTAAAATCCCAACTTGAATAAAAAATATGAAAACATAACTCCTTCGAGCCGGATTTGAACCAGCGACCTATGGATATCAATTGTTAGTCTACAGTCCACCGCTCTACCAACTGAGCTATCGAAGGATTGGTGCTTGGGAAAAGAATATTTTGAAAACCCAACCATTACAATAATATTAGTTTAAACCTTCACGAAATTAAATCATAAAACACTAATAAATTACTATTAATTAATCTAACATCCCATCAATAAAACAATAAATAAATACCACTAATAAAAGCTATATAATAATTAATGAGAAAATACTTTTAAAAAAACTTTTTCTATCTAGATCCTATGTATATAATTATATTTATAAGAATATCTCTAGGCCTATATACTGTATATGTAGGCCTACTGTATGCCTTAGACAAATTTGTACAAAGTTTATAATAGAAATTTACTAAATTTACACGGATTTTATATAAAAAATTTTTTGCAATAATATAATTACAATTATAAGTCTTTTTGTAAATAAATTTAACATTTTAAGATGATTTATAAATAGCTGATGTTTCTCTGATTATTCTGTTAGAAACTAGAAGAATAGCTCAATCACAAGGGCACTTTCACGTTGATATCTTTCAAAATAAACTTTTTATTTTATTTTAAAAAAATATCGTTTGCTGAAAGTTTGGTTATTTCCAAACTAACAAAAAAAGCGTATTTTTAAAGTTATCATTAAATACCTATTCAGTGGTTGAGCTGCCCTTCTAGTTTCTAAAACACTTTCAAGTTTTTCTTCATTTTGCATCTGAATGACAGAATAATCAGAGTTCGAGAGGCATTTACACTTTAAACCATCTTAATTTAAATTTTATAATCATTGTATACAGTGAATGATTTTCATAAAAAAATGATTTTCAACAATTCACCTAGCCTCCTATTCTAGTTTCTAAATTAACTTCAATACGTTTTTCTTTTACTAAATTCGATTTAAAACCTTTTTTTTTAGAAAAATTTAAAACTTTCTAAATGATAAAATAGTGCTGATAAATAAAAGGTAATAATTGTAAAGTGAATGAACAGGAAACAAATTTGACTAAGGAGACAAAACACGTTTAAAGGCAATTGTCCACTAGAAAGGCCATTGTCCCTATTTAAAAATTCAAGACCAATAAACTTTTCAATAGATTTTCTTAACATGTTTCTCCACTTTTACTTTCATACACAAGACAGAAGAAAACAAAGTGGAATATTAAACATTTTACAAATTCACTAGTCAATATACAGAACCACTAAATCTGTCTTAAATCTGAACAACGAAATCCTGTTTTAGCCAATGTAGACAATGCAACAAGTTTAATCAAATAAAGTTAAAATATTGTACATTAGCAGTCTCAACCACAGAAGTGTGTGTTGAAAGTGTTTTAGAAAGTAGAAGGGTATCACAATCACATAAGAGTAATTACCATGTTGCTTTTTACGTCAGTTTGAAAATGATTCAACAAGAAATGATTAAGGCAATATATTTTTTAATTTTTGTCTACAAAAAAGTTTTGAAAAATAACCCGACTACCCGTTCTAGTTTCTAACACACTTTCAATTTCTCCTTAATGCTGCTTCTGAAACGTAGAATAAATGAAAGTTCCAAAATTAGTTTTTACACATAGACTGTACATATTATACCTACATCTGTCACATCTTAATAGTTTATTTTAAAAGATATCATAAAAATCGCCATAGCCTCTCCTTCCTTCACTCTTGTGTTAAGCTTTCAATTTTCTTTTACTAGACATTCTATACATTGCCTGAAGATGTGCAGATCTATTAGAAAATTAGTGTGTCTGTACACTGACTAGTAAATTTGTAAAATAACTAATTTCTTACTTTGAACACACACTTAAAACAACCTTAGAAACAAACCATCATTCAATTTATGTATAAGAAATAATTTATAAACATTGAAACAAACAAAAAAAACAACAGGAGATAAAAAAGGTGAAAGTTAAAAATGTTTAATTTTGTAAATAGAAAACAATACTATATTATGCAACTTTTAAAGTAACTCCCTTCTAAACCCCCACTTCAGAAGTTCATTGGACTAGTGATGGAAAAAAATAATCAAGATTCTAACCACGGTTTCAGAAGAAACAAATATATAAAACCAAAAAAAAAAACCAAAGAAGAAGCAAAAAAAACTTACTTTGGATGTTAAAAAGCAAGTGTCCAGTTCACTGTCCACTTCATTTCAGATTTTAACACCTAAAGAAGAAGACACATTTTAAAAAACTTTTCTTTTTTTGTAAATATAATAATAATATAAGCATAGATAAAGAGAGAGGGCCAGTGGCCTATCAAATTAGATTTTTACCATGTCTTTATTATATTTCCTATTCATTTGTTTATTTGTTGGTATTTCAACTTTTCCAACTGAAGAAATTCATCCTCGTGAAGCCAATTTAACTGGGTAAGAAAAACAAGTAATTAATATTGAACATAATTTCACTCATAATTTACCAAGTGTTGGGACAAATTTACTCTTCAAAGTAATTCATTACAATTACATCAGTCAAAAACTAATTTGTTACAATTACAATTATTAAATAAAAAAAAAAAGTTAATTATAAATACTATTTTTTTTTAAAAAAAGAAGTTAATTATAAATACTAAATTTTAAAAAAAGTTAATTATAAATACTAAATTTTAAAAAAAAGTTAATTATAAATACTAAATTTTAAAAAGAAATTAATTGCAATTACTCAGCGCTTTTCAATTACAATCCAATTAGCAGTAATTACAAAATTTTAATCAAGTGTCAAAAAATATGTCATCATCAAATGCAATTATGAAATTAAATTATTAAATATGAAACTATTATTAAAATATTAAATGCAATTATGAAATTAAACGCACAAAAATGCACAAAAAGTTACACTCAACACAAGTCAATTTACTTGACAATAATTAGGAAATGTTAATTCTCAAATTTGGAATAATTTAACTTAAATTTGCAATTAATATGAAAATTGCGTTTTTCATAAGAAAATTTAATTATTGTAATTACAATTACGAAGTTACAGAATTAATGTAATGAATCACTAATTTACTCGAAAAAGTAATTTAATCACAATAATTCATTACCTTTGACAAATTACTTCCCAATACAGTAATGTATGTTTTCTTTTTGGTGATTTTTAGGTGCAAATTATTGTCTGTTACACCTAATTCCAATGAAGACCTGGAGCTTCTTAAGTTCTTGTACAATCAAGATATTTTTGGGGTGAAAATCCAAATACTAAGGCTTTTTTTTACAAAGATTTCTAACTTACTTCTAAGTGAAACTTTTAACATAATTTCACATAGGCCTACCACATGTATTTTAACGTTATAAACTAGAGAGTATACTAAACTGATATATTTGAAAATGAACCTTTTATAATACATTTTCCACGAAACAAAAATATTTTTTTTTTCTTCAAAAATCCATGAAAAAGTTTATTTCATAACCCGTAATTTAAATTACTCTTCTATTTTTCTAACATAAATTTTTTAAAGAAGTTATTTGTAAGTAAATTTTATAATGTGAACTTCTTTGAAACAGTAAACAACTTTGGTAAAGACCTGTTTTTATTCTGCGTTCTAGGAGAAACTGAAAGTGTGTTAGAAACTAGAATAGTATCTGAATATACTTTATAATATTTTCATGTTGTTATCTTTCAAAATAAACTATTTATAGAAAACATTTTTTTAAAAAAATACAGTCAGCTTAAAGTTGGATCGTTTTTAAACTCAACATAAAAAGCTTACTTAGCAGCAACCCTTCTAGTTTCTCACGTTTCTATTTTTTTTTTTTTAATTTAGCTCCTGAAAGACAGAATAATCAGTTCTAAAAGCGTTCACATTTTAAAGCCACCTTAAAAATAAACATGGTAGTTTCAAAATGATCAATATAATCTCAAATATAATTTATATTTCAAATATCTTATAATGTATATCAAATTCTTCAAAATATTTTTTGTTCATTTACCAAATATTCTAGTTTTTAACATATTTTTTGAAAATCTCTGTCTGCACTTTGTTAGTAAATTTACTGATAAGCCACATGTTAATTTTAGAATTTTTTTAAAAATATATATTATATTTTAAAATATGAAGGCTGAATTCTGGTCAGTTCCAAAACATTTAAAAAATAATGTGGTCATCCAACAATGTCAAGAAGCCGAAGAAAACATTACTAGGCGATTACAGGACAATGGAATGGAAGTTTTAGTCAACATCGAAGACCTTCAGAAGTATTTTTACCACAATTACAATTAATTTTAATAAATAAATAATCTGATCAATGTTTTAATAAATAATTTTTAAGTGCCATTGATGAGCAAATGGCTGAACTTGAAATTCAGGGACGTTTTGACAAAAACAGTGGATTCAATGGGTTCAGTGTTGGCCAGTATCACAGATTAGACGATGTCAGTTCATTGTTTTTGCATCTTTTTTTTTCATTAAATATATTCTGAGATTGGAATTTTCTGATATGTTTTTTTTTGTATTTTAGATATTAGATTTTCTTGACGTTGCCGCTAAAGAGCATCCAAATAAAATGGGAATTGCAAGGATAGGTAAAACCGTCGAAGGCCGAAATCTAACCGTCGTAAAGGTATATTACCAGGGCTGGAAAATCGGGGAACTTTCCCGAAACAACAAAATTTACAGAATGTTGGGAATTAAAGTTCATTAGAATATTTGCATATAATTAAGTTGATTGCCCTCAAATTAAAAATCCCAATTTTCATGAAAAAAAAAAGATTTTAATCCCGAATTTCCGAAAATGATTCAATTTGTTTTTCAAATTTTGGATTTTTTTAGATTGTCAAATTTTTCACCATATATTTAATGAATCCAAATTTAGAATCTCAAACTAAATAAAATATAATAAAACTTTAAAAATAATTTACAAATAAACGAAAATTCTTTGCGGCTGTGAGGCTAATCGAGTTTGCTTCAACAACACATAAGAAACAAATTATTATTCAATTTAATTATGCTGATCTTTGAATAAATAAGTTTTAAAATCCCGATTTTATTTAGCTTTGATATTTTTTTTTCCTGAAAAAAATCTTTTTTTTTGTCCCATTTTTTCTACCATATTTTTGCATACTTCAAATCCTGAATTTCGTTATTTTTAGTTACCGAATTTCCCAACCCTGCTTATTACGCATACTTAGCCAGTAATTTACCTTAAATAACATATTTCTCCTATTTACAGCTGGGAATACCGAGTTCGTCTACTAAACCAGCTATCTTTGTCAATTCGGGACTTCATTCTCGAGAATGGGTTTCGATCTCGACCTCACTTTACGTTATTCATCAGGTAAATTCGTAACGTTAACTCAAAATAAAAAAATACCGAAATGCTTAAATGTAGGTGTAGGAATTCAAGTGCTTAGCTCCAAATTCATGAAGACACTTGAACTCTCAGCACAAGGAAGAGAAAAAAAAATTCCCACTGCATTCAATAAAACAAGAGTTACGTTTTATTGAGTACCTTTTTAACAGGAATATTCTACGTTGGAACCCTTGTTAAGAGAGTTCAAGTTGAAGGTCAAGTGCTACGTTGCCACCTTGCTCCTTCTTGAATTTGAGCTTTACGGTGTAAACACCCCTCGAACTCTGGTTATTTTGTCTTTCAAGAACTAACCTGGAAAGTGTTTTAGAAACTAGAAGCAAAGCTTCAAGGTATTTTCATGTTTGATAATTTTTTAAAAAAATTCAGCATGAAAATGCTATTAAGTTACTCAGCAACCGCGTTCTAGTTTTTAAAATACTTTTAATTTCTCTTTAGTGTTCTTTCTGAAAACTGTTTTAACGATATTTTACAGATGTTGTCCTCCCAAGATAGCGCAACATTGCAACTTCTTCGTATGTACGATTGGTACTTCCTTCCAGTGGCCAATCCAGATGGTTACGAATACACTTGGTCCAAAGGAGATGTGTCCAGGATAAGAGAGTATTACCATCCGAGACTTTGGCGCAAGAACCGATCCAAATCCACCAAGAGCATTTGCGTCGGTGTAGATCTCAATCGTAACTTCGACATCGACTTCACAGGTCATATTTCAGATTAAAGAAAGAAACGGAAATAATAATAATCACATATTTCGTAATTGAAATACTGTCATCATATCAGGTCAGAGATCTTCGTCAAACGCTCCGTGCTCCTCTCTATACAGGGGTCAACAGCCATTCTCCGAGAAAGAGACCGAAGTCATCAAGAACTACGTGATTGCATTGAAGAATCACTTGAAGGCCTTTGTGGACATTCACAGTTTCGGACAGATGTGGATGACTCCGTATGGCTACACGAATGAAAAGCCGAAAGAACATAATGATATGGTAAAAATGGAAACATTTTGTTGAAAAATGTTTAAAAACAAATTACTTTTTCAGTAATTATTAGAGCTCAGGTTTTTATGCATTATCAAGTAAATGTTTCTCAATCTGTGGCCCACGGGCCAATTGTGAAGCAACAATCCACTTTAGATCAACCAACAATTATGGTTTTTCAATCAAAAACACTGGTTAGACGCTGGAAATCTAGTTTTCAACTGATAGTAACCAGCCATCTTACCTCACAATTTCTTACTTTGCCCACAGATTGAAAAACATTTGCTTGATAGTGCATAAAAATCCGAGCCCTGATTATTATTGATTTCCCAGCCTTTTATGACTTTATAAAAAAAACATATTTATTGTTAATTCAAGCGCACATTAAAATGCTCTCGATAATAATGTTTTATAATATGTAGTTGGAAGTGGCCAACTTGGCTGTTGCAGCTCTTGAAAAAGTCGAAGGAACAAAATACAAAGTAGGAACCATAACGGATACAGTCTGTGAGTAAAACAAAAAATATAAAGTTGCCATTTTGAAGAAAGTAGAAGGGCCATTCGTCCAATTCCAACTACTTTTATCTTTTTCTTTCAGATGGAGCCAGTGGAAGTTCTGTCGATTGGGCACACGATATGGCCGGCATAAAGTATTCGTACGCATTGGAAGTTCGAGATACCGGAAGAAGAGGATTCCTAATTTCTCAGGAAGAAATCATTCCCACTGCCAAAGAAATTTATGCGGCTCTATCGAAGATGGCCAACGAAATTGCGAATCGAGAGCTGAACAACGTCGGTGCAGAGTCGATATAAAACTTAGAAAAAAGAATTAATGAAAAACGTTTCATTATATATTCGTTTGAAGAGTAATTTTAATTAAAAGGGGTTGATATTTCAGGGGATATTGGATTATTTTAGGGAAAATCAAATGTAAATATGATAATGTTGGTTATTACAACCTTATATAATAAAAAGTGTTCAAAAACTCTTCGTTTAAGTTTTTTTTTAGAAATAAACATGGCGCGTTTGTACCTGTTAAATAAAACAAGAAAAAGAAAAAACTTAGTTCCTTTGCATGTTTTTCAAACAGATGATACACTCCAATCACTAAGGTATCAAGGCAAAGCAATTATAGACAAAAATGCCGACTAAAAAAGGATTTCTCTAATTTAAATCAGGGTGGCTGATTTATTTGATTTTTTAAAAAAAAAATCAAATAAATCGATTTTTTTTATTTAAATCAGATTTTTTTGATTTTTTCATTTATATGAAATATTAAATTTTTTCATGACGATGTTTACAAAAATGAGTAATAATAACATCGTTAATTGTTAAGTTGTTAGTAAAATAATTGCAAAATAATAAAAAAATGTTAAGAAACATTCAAATTATTATATATATCCCAGGTCTGTGTGTGTGTGTGTAGTAACAAAACCTTGAAGCACGTCGGAATTTATATAAATTTAAATAAATGAAGAAATGAACAGCTTTTTTTTTTTTTTTTTTTTCTCAAGGTCAACTATATGTTGCACCCTTCTCATCCAAGAACCCCATAATATTAAATTGGAGAGGGGGAAAAGATTGGCAAGTGTAGAAGGGGGAGAGAGAGAGAGAGAGAGAGACGTGGAGAGGGAAAAAGTGGGAGGGGGTGGCTGAAATTGAAATGAAAGGAGTAAAAAAGGGACAAACGACGCGCATGCGCACACCAGAGAAAATGAAAAGCTCATTTTCTCTTTCAAATATAAAAAGGGGGAGGGGATAATAGTAGCAAAATTAAACTACAGTTTATCACAGACAATTGTGCCCAGCATTAGAATTTCTTTTGCTCAGCTGTTTTATGAACGTCATCAATTTCTAATTGGTTTGTTACTTGGTCTGACGTCATAAAAGGGCGGAGGAAAAGAAATTCTATGGCAGGACACAATTGCCTGTGAATTTGGCTCCCGTCATTTATGACGGGTTACCACCCCACTAGTTTTAAAATAATAAGTTTCAAGCACTTTTAATTTAACATTCTAAACATAAACACAAGCTTTGCAGCCTTTTCAGTCCCCAAAGCAAATCAGTGCCTCAAAAGGTAAACTGGGTTGTCACTTTAAAAAAAAACACACAATTTTACATCTTCATGAGATGTAAAATTTGTGTTTTTTAAACAGCTTGTCAAGTTCTATCAGCAGTAAACAGTGGTAATTCCACAGTTTTACACATTGGCTGCTAGATGGTGGTATACCATGTTAAGTCCTATTCCTTCAATGAAGAGAAAAACTTTCAAATTATTCCACTGTAAAATTTAGGTGACTTAAAACGATTTACCTCTGAGGTTCTTAAATACATGTAGAATTACTATTACTATTTATATCTACAGTATTTGTCTCTGATTTCCACCAGTCAATTGGGGATACTTCCTCAAGTATATCTTCTGAAAAAATACTGCATTAATGAAAGGCCTACCACCGGACTTTATTTTATAAACAGAGAAAAATGCTGGGAACTGTTTTATTTTTATTGTGTAATTTTAATGTTTAAATAAATGTGAATTTTTTTTAAAAAAATCATTTGATTTTTTAAAAAAAGATCATTTGATTTAAATCAATGTGATTTAAATCACTACCACCCTGATTTAAATAATTCTTTTTTATTTATTGTATTTTCCTTTTTTATTCAATTCAGTTCATGAAACTTGCAATCAGCTCCAGAGATATATGGCAAGGATTAAATTCGATATCATAAATGACTGTCAATTCAGCAAAGTTTCGACAGTATTGTAAATATAAAATCGCTCTAGACTCTAACAAAGGAATTCTATAGTCTAAATACGAGCGTACATTTGAAAAGAAATATGCGCCAGTTCTTTGCATGGCTTTCAATGGCCATATTAAACTTACACGACTATTACTAGTAAAAATGTTCCAAGTTCCAAGTTATCTGCAGTCAAGTTTCAGTCCGCGTTTTCTGCATTTGGGATCTATCAGCATAACACACCGCTAACCCCTGTTGTGGCTCCAGTACTACAGTAGTACTTTTTTAGCATGTTAAAAAATAAATGTTTAATAGAAACTAGTCTAGCAAACAGATGATAATGTTAAAAATTATATTCATATGATACGAGCATATCTTGAAAAATATTAACTTTCTATGGTAATTTCAACACGTTATTGTTTGCACTAATGGTGAACATTTTTTTTAATATTTTGAAATTGTCAAGAAATGTTTATTTTTAAAAATGGCACCACAAAAATACCTTTTTGTATATTCACCTGCTATTCTTTAGTTTATAATGAACTTTTATTTTTCTTTGAAGTTTCTTTATACTAACTTTAAACTTAGAAAACACCAAGCAATTTAATGTTGTTCAAATATTTGCACAACCACTAAAAAGTTTTTTTAAAAACTTCCAACTGACTGATTAACCTGAAATCAGTACCATACATAAACACCTGAATATGATAATACATTTTGCAGGTGTATTTCAAGAATAACTTACAAAAGAAAAGAAAAAGGTTAACAAATTAATTTCCCATTTGCTTGTTTTGGTGGTAGTTTTAAAACTTGGGATCAAGACGGAAAAAAAGGTTAGTAATATCAAGGTAATAAAAACACACCTTTGTGAATCTTCGACTTCTCACAGTTAAAATTTAAATGTTTTCTCACAGCTTTTAAAACAAAACATCTTATATCTCATTAAATCATATGTACCCAAGTGTTATCTAAATTTCTATTCGTGACCCTTTTTTATGTATAATAATGAAGGCTTATTTATTATGAATGGAATAACAAAAAAATTAATCTAAGAATAATAAACCATTATCATTAATAGTTTTAATTTACGCTTAAGTTAATAACAGTGTTATGAGTTTTTCGTCTCTCTCTCTCTCTCTCTCTTTGTTTAAAGCCTGAAATTATTTAGCTAATTATAAGAATTTATTTTCTGATTGATATTTCATTCAAAAATGAATATTGAACTCATTTTTTTAAATCGTGATACTCTATTTGTTCGAAAGGCAAAAGTAGGTTGAAAATTATTCTAGTGTCAGTTAACTGAATAGTTGTGAAGAAAATAAGAAAACTATTTTTGAAAAGATGATCTTGACCTAAGAACAACATCAGCATTAGAAAATATCATAAAGAACATACATCCGAAGTCATAACATCTTTTTCAAGTAAACTCTTCAGTGAAAATATTCAAAACGAATAAGAAAATATTCAAAACGAATAAGAAAATATTTAAAAAATAAAGAGGTGAAGATGACAAGAACTTATTTCACGTTGACCAACTGGGCACTGGTTTTCTTATTATGGACATCATCCGCACAATGTCCATCAACACCATACAGGTAACATTCATAAAGAAAAATGTAACTAAAATTAACTCAAAATAAATGATTTTTTCAACTAACAACTAAAACTGATTCTACATTTTGAGTATGATAATTTTTTTCATAAGTAACTAACTATAGTGCCTTAGAGGTAAACTGTGTTAAGTCACATTTTTTTTAAACACACAATTTTTAGATATTATGAATCACCTTGTCAAGTTTTATCGGTGGTAAGCAGGGTTAAGTCCACAGTTTTACACATCGGCCGCTAGAATGGCTAGATGGTGGTATACCATGTTAAGTCCTATTCCCTTCAATGAAGAGAAAAACTGTCAAAGAACTCACCTGTGACTTAACACAGTTTACCTCTTAGGCATTGATATTCAAATGATCTAACTTATTTTTTTTAAGAAATTCTAATGAAACAAACTTTATAACATGTTTAAAAAATAGTTAGTTTTAATATTTTTATAAAATTATATTAAAAAGCTTAATACATTTTATTTTTTTTATATAAAGTTTGCAGTTTTTGTTTCATTTTAATCCGAAATGCTAATTGAAAAATATTAAATTAGATAAAAAAAAATATTAAATTTTAAATAAACAATTTAATCTTAAAAGGTATTATTATAATGAAAATATTTTTAGCACATTCTCATCTTCTAATCAAACATTTTCGGACATAGTTAATTTTAAAAATGTTTTAAATCGAGTTTGTAAATCTTTATCAAAACTGCATTAGCAAATTTATTGGCTAGTTATTGAAAAAAAAATATTTTTTCATTTTTATATCATTGAAGTAGTTCATCCGTGACTTTTATACACATGTTAAACGGTTTTGCAAGAAAGCCAACAAAACCACAGAACAAAAATAGTAACACAAATGAACTAGACAAGGAAATGTGCTTTATATTCAATTCTGAGTTCAAATATTCGAGTACATGCTACAAACAAATAGTAATATATTAAAGAACTTCAGACAATAGATTTTTATGACTATCAAAAGGTGGCCTCCTCATCCATAATATAGGGAAGAAAAAACCTATTGTGGTCTCACCTTACTGAAACAACTGTCCGGTAAAATTTAGTGGAATTGCGTGAAACTTTGAACAGAACGCATTCCCTTTTATGAAAGAGCATCGAGCGAGAAAACAATTTAAAACATTTCTTCTAACTCACCTTTTATTCAGGTTCAAATATTAAATCATAATTTTTTTTGGAAATTATCAAAATATCATATTTTGATAATTTTCCCAAAAAATCATGATTTTTTTAATTCTGTTCGCACCACACGATGAAATTAAAAGATTTGAAAATCCAAATTTCAAATTCGATTTCAATGTAATAATAGATTTATGCAGGTTACATTAAATCGACTCTTCATTTTAATCAATTAACTTATGCTAATAATTAAATCATAACTCTTAAATTATTTACATAGAAAATAACAGTTGATTTAAAAGTAGTTATTGAAACCATTAAACCAGTTTCTGTGATCAAAGGTGGTTATCAAGTGTAAACGTCACTCAAACTCTGGTTATCCTGTATTTCAGGAGAGAAACTTGAAGGGCAAACCAATCTCTTAAGATGGCTCTATAGATATTTATTTTCCTTTTGTCCCCCCCCCTCCCCCAAGGAGAAACATTACAAAAAAAAATCAGTGTTTTAAAAACTAGAATGGTTGGTGATAATGCTAAAAGTATTTTCATGATGACATCTTTAAAAATAAACTTTTTATGACAGTTTAAAAAAGGCGAAATAGTTTTTCATGAAATGTCAATAGAACAAATTCCAAAAAACGGGTCATTTTCAAACTGAAGTACATGTATAAAATTGTTTATTTTTTAAAATATTGACACGAAAAAAAAACTTTTAACATAATCATTTACCATTCTAGTTTTGAAAACAATTTGAATTTTTCATACTGCTGTTTCTAAAAAAAAAAAAACGTTTGCTTGATATTTTTGCGTCCAAACTTTTACAAAAACGTCTATGATCATATGGATCATAGTATTATGCACAGCAGTGACGCCGACCAGAGGGACAAAACCAAATTGAATATCTATAAAGCCACCTAAAATAATAAAAAAAATTGAACTTAATTAAATAAATGGCCTATTATTTTCCTTTTTTTTTAAAACATTCTTGAATATCAACTTGAACCATATTGAACACGGGTTCCAACATAGAAAAATCATGTATCCGGAGTATCTTTGAACAGGATTTTTCCATGTTCGTACCCTGAACAAAGACGATTATTTTGAAATACAAATGTCAAATTTCCTTCTTGAATTTTATCGTCAAACAATTTCTTTAATAAATAGTATGCTGGACATACAAAGATGGACACAGTGGTCACCATTTTTAAGACTATGGCCGATACAGCCACTGTCCACTTTAGATTCTTCAATGATCAAGTCATATTCAACCTACCATCAGGTACCACTTTTAAAACATTTATAATATTTAAACTATAATAATAATAATTTTTTAATAAATTTCGTTCCAATACAAGGCACGAACTGGACCAATAAACATAATCAATTCAAAAGTGACTAGTCCAACATTAGTTCATGATGGATTTCTACAGCCGAATAATTACCGGCAAGTTGAACAAATAAATTATAATTAACAAAATAAAAGACCCTGATGGATATTTCTATTTTCCTTTCATAAACTTCCAAAGCGATCGATTCGATTTCGATCTTTTTCATCGTTATTTAACATTAGAAGAGGTAAGTTAATAAAAAGAAATGATAAAAACGTATTATTTTATCGACATGTGACGTGTTCACGAGCCAATCAAAATGTGGTTAGCAAACAACTTCATTTTGTTCGAAACGTTTTTGTCTTTGTTAACTTTTTATCTTCATTGGTTCGTTTGAATATAATAAATTCTCACTTTCTTCTCAACTTATTACCAACTTCAGATCTACGTGTTTCTGGACAACCTCGCAACATCCTACAAAGACATCGTATCCATCGAAGTGATCGGAACAACGTACGAAAGACGACCCATTAAATTAGTTCGAGTAAGTTTCGACTTCATCTTTTTAACTAGGAATTTTTGCAGAAATTCTTATTCTCATTATTTTTACTTAAAAAAAATTAAAAGTTTGTTTAAAAGCAGAATGTTTTAAATTTCTAGTGGGAATTTACCCATAGTTTTATTAATATGAAGCCTGCATGTAAATATCAATACAGATATCGACAAAAAGTTTCAGTTCCAAACCCTCGTTATGGATAGATGCTGGAATCCATCCTCGTGAATGGATTTCCATTTCAACAGCTCTCTACCTCATTCGTCAGGTTTCAAGCTAATTATTAAAATTTCTAGTCAAATATACAATAATTATATCGCCCATCTTCAACGTGTATTTATAAAGCTCGTATTTGGATACGAGTCGGATCCAAACATCCGCATCTTAGTTTCCCAATTCGAATGGTACATTTTGCCCGTTGTCAATCCCGATGGATATGTTTACACGTGGACAACAGTTTGTTAATACAACTTATTTTAAATTGGATTTATTTAACTTACTACTTAAGTTGCAATTGCAGGATAGGATGTGGAGAAAGAACCGGTCGAGTAATTTTGTTAACTGCAAAGGAGTGGACCTTAATCGTAACTTTGATTACTATTTTGGCGGTCAGTTAGTACATTTTCATATTATTCTTTATAAAATAAAAAGTGCGGTCGAAGAGTTTTCGGTGAAAAATCGTTTAAGGTGGTTTTGAAGTGTAAACGCCCTTCGACTTTCTGATTATTCTGTCTTTCAGGAGTAAAACTAGAAATTGTTTTAAAAACTAAAAGGGTAGCTCATTCACTAAAGGTATTTTATATGTTGATATTTTTCAAAATAAGCTTTTTATGTCAGTTTGAAAATTATATTCTTTTAATTTTTCTCTATAACAAGTTTATTTTGAAAGATACCAACATGAGACACCATCACGCAATTGGGCTATCATTCTAGTTTCTAAAACACTTTCAATTTCTCATTACTCATAAAACTCATAAAAACCAAAATAAAGAGTTTGAAAATCATCCGTTTTCTATTAAACCATCTTAAAAGTAACTTATAAATAGCTAAATTATAACTTTTAGTTGTCTAAGATAAATTACATAATTAAAAATTTAATTACTTAAAATGGTTTGAATATTTAATTTTTCAGGACCTGGATCAAGTCCAAATCCTTGTCAAGATAAATACCCCGGCCCGTACCCATTTTCCGAATTGGAAACTAAAGCAATTCTTAATAGAACTCAATTCATGAGAAACAAACTGCAAACTTTCATTTCTATGCATTCCTATGATCAATTGTGGATGATACCCTATGGCAACACTAAAAATCCACCAAAACATTACAAACAAATGGTAACAAAAATTAATTATATCATAGACTTAATCATTATCTCAAACTAAGTTATTTTTTTTTTATCTTTAAAGATAAACATGGGTAACCGTGCCGTGATGTCAATGAATTCGGTTCACGGCAAACATTATCGTATTGGAACTATTGCTGAACTTTCAGGTAATCAACCTGAAATAATTACTAAAAAATTATACTAGAAAATTACTAAGTAAATTTATTTTTCCAAATTCCAAATTTTCCATCGAAAAAGATTCCTATTTTAGTAACTGCTTTAGTTAAATTGAGCAAGACACCAAAACATTTTTTTTGCAAACTCCAGTTTTTTCTTCTTTCAGTTTCACCAATGATGTAATTCATAATTTTCAATTAATTTAATCAAATCCAACCCATCATTTTTAACAATCTGATAAAATGTCCATGCAAAGTCATGATTTTCCATTAATTTCATCAATTTAGCTAAATCCCAGTAATGGTGAATGTTATTTCAATTCACGATTTAAAATTCTTTTCACCAATTTCGTTAAAACTCAATTTTATCAAACATTCATGACTTTTCATGCATTTATTTCATCAAAGTAATTTTTAGAGGTAGCTTTTTTTTTTAAAAAAAAAAAGCACAAATGAAATCATAAAAAAACTATTTCGCAGGATTTGTAGGCGGAGGCAGCATAGACTGGGCTTACGACTATTTGGGAGTTAAATACGCTTTTGCCGTCGAACTAAGAGATACCGGAAACTTTGGCTTTCTTTTACCAGTCGACCAGATCATACCAACAGGACAAGAAATGTGGGCCGCAGTCCTAGCAATTGCTGAAAAACTGTCTAAAGAATCCGAACAATTTTCAACCTTAAACCAATACAATTTTTATGAAACTTTAAGCTAAGATCTAACCGTGTAATAAACGTTTGTTTTTAACCTAAATGAAAGGATCACAATGAGTTTGTTTACCAGTTTTGTCCCGAGTCGCAGCTAAACGATCACTTCGAAAAAAGCATACATCAAGCGTTTGAATCACCTCCATCGTTGTTGAGGCGATCGATGACATGAAGTAATTTCTTTCTTGAAATGGTGGAATCTATTCCCAGATCTCTTAGATCAGGTTCCGAAAGCAATCGAAAGGCTTCAAGGTCCACCTTAGAATAAATAAAAGTCGAAACAATCACGCAAATAAAAAAGAAACCACTTCTAATAGCTATTAACCAGTGTCCAACCTCTTCCTTATTGAAGACTGACTCGTATCGTTCCAGCGAACACTTTTTCAGCACATCCGATAAATTATCTTTAAATAAATGAGAAATACGTATTTTACGACAGTTGCACTTACGAAGAAAATTACAAGTGTGTCTAGAGTTAATTAACTAAAGTTTTGACTTATTGAGACCCCAACAAATTTGGGAACATTAAGCGTGCACATTGGCTGAAAATCGTCACCCATAATGCAACTTAATGAAGTTATTCAATTTCAATCACTCCTTGCAATTTCCTGCTGCTTTTAGAAGTGATTGAAGTTAGTTTCAACCATTTTAAAAGATATCATTGAGAAATCAATTTTACGTGATTTCCTTGAACTTCTAGTCTCTAAGAAACTTCGAAAATTTCTTTTCAAAGTAAAACTGAATTACTTGTCAGAAATTGACAGTTTAAACAATGTTCATGCTTTTAGCTCTGCTTTAGAGAGACACACAAATATCTATACGAAAACTAAATATGAATGACAAATTTTTCCACCAATCATTACCTATTGTAGTCCTCGCCATCGTAGAAGAAACACTTTTACTCTCCGAATAAAACGAACAAAATAAAACCATTAAACGTGGACGCGATCGACACTTAAGCAAAAACATTAAAACATACAAAAGTATTTTCATCAGCAATAACTTCTTTCGGCTGCGAAAAATCCACCTGTTTATCATTCGAACTAGAATATTTCAATACTCTTTGCGGCATCAAAACACAACAAGGAGACTCCACGATACATAAATAAGATTAAAAATTATTTAAGTCACAATGGAAAAAAAACAACAACTGAAAACCATACTTTATCGTTGGTCGTGGTGAAGATTTGATTTCGACTCATCGACGTGTTGAACTGTCCAGCGCTGCTCGCATCTAAGTTTAAAGAAGGTAGAAGTGGAGGATCTGGACGTTTCGGAGTCTCGCTTGCGACAGCGCGACAAGGGCTCGCCGAGCACTGACCACCACAACCGCCACCAAAGATACCAAAAACCATCACCAAAATGATATTATAAAGAAAAAATTAATCTCATTTGATCAAGCACACGACCAGAGAAAAAAAAAAGAAACACATTAAGAGAAAATGAAAACCAAGCAACTAAATGAACACAGAAAAATATTCAAACGATTAAACAAGAACTTGTGTTGAAACGAGATCTCGATGACACACCATAGTAAACGACGGACGAATCCTCATGTCATTCGTAGGTCGAAAAGAGGTCGTTGCAGAAATACCAACGGGAACATTGTGAAATGTAATCGAGGGCTTGCTGAAGGCCGAACTGAAAGGCATCACAGAATCAGACTCGGAAGTTGTTTGTGAAGTCTTCATCTGCCATAATCGTGACAGATCCCACCAAGGCTTCAAAACACAAACAATTTCATTTAAGCATCTCATGTGTTTAGCCTCGTTTTTAGAGCCTAAACCTCGTTTGTCAAGGACAGATTGAAAATATAGTAAAAAGTAGAAGGGTAAAGAAAGATTTTTAGGAATTTTTCGCACGATGATATCTTTTAAAATAAACTTTTCATGGCATTTAAAAAATGGTCAAGTGGAATTTCATTAATATTAGAACACAGGAGTCATTCTTTGACACTTTCAAATGCCAGAAAAACAATAAAACAATCTTAATAGACTGAATTATGTTAAGATAATTTATGATTTTATGAACAGCTATTTTCAAACCGGTTGTATGATTAAAGTTGGGTCATTTTCAAATTGACATAAAAAGCTTATTTTTAATAAAATATTAACATGAAAATACCTTTAAATGATCGAGCTGCCCTTCTAGTTTCTAAAACGCTTTCAAGTTTCTCTTAATTTTGCTTCTAAAAAAAGGAATAACCATAATTTGCAAATAGCTTACCCTTTAAAACCAGCACAGAGTTCAAGAGACAACTGCGCATAAAAACTAACAAAGTAAATGAATAAAATAACAATTTTCCAAAAGACATTTTCTGTGCTTTCAATTTCTTTTAAAACTTGTTTCTAATCTAATCTGCACCTCAAACAATTATTCATTTAAACTTAAAAACTTCGACAGTGATATAAAATAGTACGAGAAACTTTTCCTGAGAATCTGTGACTTTGGGTGACGACTGTTACTTTAACAAAACCAAATACGAGATTTTTCCATTAACGTTTAACAACCAATCACCTTTTTGCGCTTCGAAGAAATCGTATCCAATTCGTTCATAGAGGTTACAGCCTGCAAAGGATGAAGACGTTGGCCGTTTGTTTTCATTGCAAGAAGTACAATCAATTTAGACTGAATTGCATCTTTTGAATAACAATAACAAATAAGAATCAAAATAAAACACAATTGTATCATTTAAAGCTGTTAATGGTCATTCATTATTACCAACTATTGTGGAAATGTCAAAGGCGGTGAGGCCTCCGTTTGCTCTCAGATTTACATTGGCACCCGATTCAATCAAGAATAAAGCAACATCATTATTTCTAGTTGCACCAAAGAATAATTTTTAAACTTTTTTTAGCCTAAATAGAAAAAGAAAAACGATCGGACCCGCTAAACAGCGCTTCCATGAGGGCTGTGCAGCCTCTTGATTTATGCTGAGCATCGATTTTGGCTCCCATTTCAACTAACAACTGAACAATTGTCAAGTTACCGTGATGAGCGGCAGACATAAGAGGAGTTGCACCGTTATCGAGTTTGATTTCATTCACTTTAGGTCGATCGTTCTTTAAAACAGATGCAACGTCTTCGACGTTTCCTGTTAACGACATTAAAATGACTCAAGAAAGAACAGACAAGAACGAATCTTTTTACAATTACCTTTCTCTATGGCTTCGAACAAGTCTAAACTCTTGTTCGTTACTTCTGTAGATTGTGTGAGAGAAAAAACAAATCACAATTTCAATTGAAAACATTCAATGTAACTTTTAGAATTTCTGGGACCAGTCGAGACCTACTGAGGTAGATTAAAGCAAAATATCAAAGGTTTGAGATCTTTTGAATCTATTGTTATGATCGAAAACCTTTTCAAATGAATTTGTAGTATATGAACAAAACGCTTAGGAAACGACCCATTGAATTGCACAAGTCACGCCATAACTACAATTAGTATACGTTTACAACATTGTCCAAAAAACTACACCTTTTTGCTTTCTTGCCGCCATTTTCTGTTCTAAATAACTTCGCACATGGCGCCGACCTCTCGATATAGCGATGTCGAGCGCTGTTTTGCCTCCAATTGTTTTTGCATCCAGATCTGCTCCCTTTTCGACCAATATCTGAGCTGTCTTCTTATGCCCGTTAGCTGCTGCCATCATCAGAGGAGTCAATCCTTCGAGACAGAACGGAAACCATCCTTTATATCGAACGATACATAAGAAAGCGAACAACGTTACCAACAGTACGAGTCGATTCATTCACTTGAAATCCACTCTCCACTAGAAGGCGTACAATAGGATCATGGCCAAGTTGTGCCGCAACCATCAGAGGCGTAACTTCGTACGTTACGAGCTCCGACACACGAAGATCAGCCTCATAACCGTCCAAGAAAGCTCTAACTGTTGATACGTGGCCACTCTGAACAGCACAAACTAAAGCAGTCGCACCTGCAAAGAAAGTTGCAGTTAGATTTTGACAAGTTAGGATTGTGAATTTTTTTCTACTAGTCTCCATAAAACGCAAGAAATTAAATATATTTGTAAAAAAAAACGGAAAAACACAAGAGGAATTAATGTAAATGTAAGAAACTGCATTTAAAATTTGCACAAAATGGCCAAAAAACCTAAATACCTGCTAGTACCCAACAAAAATGAACCGGAAACCCTAAAAACCCAGCAGTAAAATTGCAAAAAAAAACAATGCAAACTCGCGGAAATCAGCAAAAAAAAAAAACAAAAAAAAACAACGGAATTCAGAGGAAAAAAAAAACTGAGAAAATCAGCAAAAAAACTGTGATAATCAACGAAAACTCTCCAAAAACGACACAAAACAAGAAACCCGCCCAAAAAAAAAACTACGGAAATCAACAAAAACTCTCCAAAAAAACAGTATTAGTTCATTTTTTTTTCACCCATTTTGTTCCTGAGATCGGGTCTTGATCCTTGATTGAGCAGCAAAACGACCGTTCTCGTGTGTCCGTGTCGCGCCGCTTGCATTAGTGCCGTCCATCCGTACATGTTGACCCCATCCAGTTGAGCTCCGTGATCCAACAATACGTGGACCATCGCATCGTGTCCGTTCGCAGCGGCGATATGTAAAGCGTTCGTCTCATCGTTATTCCCAATTACAATATTAATTACATCTGTTTATATGCGAAAAATATCTTAACAACTACCGTAGCGACAATTAAAACACCTCCAACTCACGTTTGTCTAGAAATTCCTCCACTTTATCTACGTTTCCCTGTTCACACAAATGTAAAAATTCATCAAAAACATCAACATCTTCGCTCAAACTTCTTCCCGCCATGACACTAAACAAAATTCCATCCATTCATATTAGCCGCGGCTAAAAAGTTAGTCGTTAACCAAAACAGACTAATTTACGTAATTAACTTTAAAAAAAATTCTTCTTCGTAAAGTTTAATCTACCTGAAATTTGTAATCGTAATACAATTACGACAGAAACAATATTTGTTTTGCATAAAAAAAACTCGACAACCCTTTTTAGCAGCTTGTTTTGCAGTAGTACTGCAGCGCCGGCTAATTAAAACCAAGTCATACTCTGCCTCAGGGTAAATTGAACGTCGTACGTCAAAGGGGTTGACAAAATATTCATGATTGTCATCTGGCCTGTTGAAAAAGAGAAGATTGCAAACGTACTCGGAAATTTAATCATAGCTTTTGTGCATTATTTTATCATTAATTCCTTTTTCATTAGACAAAATGACAAGCTAAAATTTTGTTTCAACCTCTGACGTCACAAGCTTCCTTTAATGGCGAGGTACGTTTAGTACGAGTTTCTGACTCAGCGCCATCTATTGAGAGTACCAAGAGGCATTATTTTAGCACCTTTGCCACCTTGTATAATGCATTTTCATTTATAAATTAATTACTAATAGTCTCAAATATTAGCCCCAACCGTTTTAATATATACATAATTTGAATTTCAACAACTTAAAAAAAAATCAGGAAAAAACTCATTTTAACATTAAATTGCAACATTATAATTAATATTTCAATATATTGATTAATTAATTAAAAAAGACGCATAATCAAAGTAAGAAAAAAAAGTTTGGGCCTTAAATCCCTCTTACCCCCTTCCCCCAATGTAAATTCATTTAAATTGCAATCAAGGATTCAAAATAACACCAAAAACCAACAAACATTTATAGTTTTTGAAATTGTCGCTTACGAGACGGCACACCTCGGTATATTTCAATTTTATTCCCTTATATATTTCTCACTTTTTCTAGAATCTCTCTCTCTCTCTCTCTCTCTCACGGAAGACGGATTTTCCTTGCAGATATTGGCATTTTACCTTTTTATAAGGTCGAAAACTTATAGATTGTAGTTGCTTCAAAATCTTCTCCAGGTCCAAAGATACAATTCGGAAAATTCGACTTGAAGAGAAAAATACAATACCCACACTTAATATAAACGATTTCAAAATGTAACAAAAAGTGTCTCAAGTAACTTATTTTTGCTCACATGATTGACACTATCTGGAAAGTATTGTGTTTCTAGGCACAGTGCAGCGAATCTACGATACGGAATACCTCCTTTGCCTTTCAACGAATCATCTGTCGGTAAACCACCGCCGGTATAAAACTGGACACCAGGAAGAGTGCTCAATACTTCCATCACTCTTCCAGTTCCGGGATGTTCAACTCTTTTTTTTTTTTCAAAAAGAAACAACAAAATGTTAGTAAGATCTTTTTGGTACAGCAGATAATTATAAAACTTAAATTAATTTGCGTTTCAAAACAACAAAACAAAAAAGAAATTGAAAATGCGTTAAAAAAAAAAACTAGAACAGAATTATAAAATCAGAAATTTAAAAATATCGTCAGTTAAATCGCATTCAAACTCACATGAAAATCTTATTTTAAAAGATAACAAGATTGAGTTATTGAGTTATCGTTCTAGTTTCTATAATTAAAAAAACATTTAGGAGAAATTTCGTGTGTTACATACTAGAACGGTAAGCTGAATCATTTAATAGTATTTATACGTTGATACCTTTCAAATTAAACATTTTATAGACAAAAATTAAAAAATTATATCGTCTACTAAAAGCTTGTTCATTTTCAAAAAGTTTATTTTGAAAGATATCGATAAAAAATACCCTTAAGTGAGTGAGCTACCCTTCTAGTTTCTAAAACATTTTCAAGTTTCTCTCAATTTGGCTGCTGAAAGCTCTTTAGAAAAAAAACAATTTCATTTCATTGAAATATTTTTTAAAAAAATATTTTCAAATTTTGATTTAACTTTTAAATTTCGACTTTACAGATGTTTTTTAAAAAAAAACTAAAATTTTAAGAAACGTTTAAAACAAACTATATATGCGTGCGTAGTTTAAGATTATTATGCAAATTTTGTTATTTTTTTTTGGCAAAATAATTTTAAGTCCTCAAATTTCAATTTTTTTAAATTAAATCTCTCGTTCATTGGAATCAGATTATTTTGTGACTTAGAGTTCTTATAATAACAACACCTTGCAACCAATCTCCGCCCTTCTTCATCCGTCTTTGAATCTTCTTGAACGCAGAAGTTGTGATCGTAGCCACAAGGTGGAATCTTCGACAGAACGTCACCTAACCTAACCGGAGCCCTAAGGTCGAACAGAGTTCCTTCGACGGTAGCTATCTCACCAGAAGGAATCAAAGCATCGTTAACAGGAAGATAATGCTCGGCGTTCAACCAAACACGATGGTCAGACACATCGCCAGAAGCCTACGAAATTAAAGAAATTGTGAAAAGTCATCAAGATGAGTATAAAGGATCAGAAGGTGGAAACGTAGGGATCGTACATGTCCGGCAATGTTGAAGTACGAATGGTTGGTCAGATTCATTGGAGTCGGTTTACTCGCTTTGGCCAAATAACGAATGACCAACTCATTGTCGGCCGTCAGTTCAAACGAGACCTTCGTAATCACTTCACCGGGATAACCTTCTTCGCCATCTGGACTACGATAACTCAAAATGATCGTACTGCCCTCTACGTGTGAATCCCACAACACCTGAATCGGATTCAGAAGCGAATTTATGGATTTTAAAATAGTGATGATTAGTGACAAAAATAGTGAACCTTAATATTTCCTACTAGCCAGATTTCAGGGGGCGTTTACACTTAAAAACCAGCATCAGTTACTATACAGTAACATTATTTATTAAATTATCAGACTTTTGAAAAAGTTTATTATCTCATTAAAACTTTTATCAATCATAAACACCTTACTGAGTGATTAATTTACTCATCTAGTATCTAAACAACCAGCTGTCTCTCGTATTCAGATTATAGTATGGCTATGATTATAGTAGTACTAGCCTATCGTATGAAAAAGCTTGTGACGTCAAAGATGTTGACAGAATATTTAGGCCTGTGCCATTTTGTCTGATTAAAAATATGCTGTAATAAGAAGAATGCAAGAATCCTTTTGTTTAAACTGTTGCGAACGTTTTTTTTTATCAGATTAAATGACACAATACTAAACTTCTTGTCAACCCCTCTGAAGTCACAAGCTTCATCTTAAAGGGAGGCAACTATAGCAGTCAATCCCCTTCCCTATAATAAATTGCTATCATAAACGACTGCTACGTATAACAAGTTCGGCCAGTTATATCTAAACAAGTCACGTGTTGAGCTCAGCCCCTGGATATCCAGGGCCCTTTAAGTCACTGTAATATTCCTTTAAGACTTGAAACCAAAGTACAACATTTCTAAAGTTGATTTCAATTGACCTTTGCGACCAGATACTTTTTACATCTTTTAATGTTGTAAATTTTAGATAAGGAATCATTATAAAACCGATAAAGAAGTTTAAATTTATATTAAAATTGCCTTATCAAAGCCTCGTATTCCACCGTGCAGATGATTCTGTCCATTATTACACGCTAATCTGTATTGGCGGCCACCAAGAGAAAATTTCCCGCCACTTATACGATTACCAAAACGACCAATCGTACTGCCAAAGTAATTCTTGTGGGTATAATAATCTGAAATTCATATTAAAAAAATAAACAATTTTAATAATAATTTAATTATATTCTCTTTAAATTCGTGATATTAACAAAAAAAAAACGGACGCGGAAATATGGCACGAGCCAACGATTCTACGACAAAAGCTTGAAGCACGGATTACTGTTAAACAAACCAGCAGAAACAAAACACACGAGTAAACCAACATGGCGTCGTCAAAGTATTATGGAAATCGGGCTATAGCATCCATATTCGTACACCCTTTCGACTTCGTAAACACGACGTCACGTTAACTTCGCCGCCACATGGCCGAAAATGCGCCAATCGCATTGCAAGACGCTTAACGATGCGTTTGCGTGCATAGTCTAAGATTGATCGCTTTGTAAAGGTCCTTATTGCGCTCTACGCATGCGGTTGCGTCTTAAGGATGCGTCAATGATTAAAGAAGTTAATGAACTCTATTCCAAAATGAATTTACCTCCTATTTGATCGAAACCGAGAACTACATCGTCGACATTTCCATGTTTATCCGGAACTTTGATAGAGGTGATGGTAGCTCCGTAAGTAATCACCTGAACGGTCATTTGATTGGCGTTCGTCAAAGTGAATCGACGGATCGGTTGACGTTGGCTTTGAGACGAAGGCGGCGACGGCAGCGAAGAAGGAGGCGTTGCCGCCGCCGATGAAGAAGATTCCGTCGTCGGTGGACAATAACGACCGAACCAATCTTCGACAACCGTCGTATCATCGTTATTAGGACTCATCATTAAATTAAACACTTTAAACAAGACCGAATAAACAATTCAAAGTCAAAACTAAATCAATCGAAGAACTTCAATCAAATAAAAGCTCTAACGACCGGCGAGAGACATTTCTATTCTAACCAAACCGGAAACTAGTTGTTTTCCGGAAGTACAAATCCAACAACCGTTTGTTCTGCCAATAGATGGCGCTTGTCACAGAGTGGTGGTTTTATGTACAGGGTGTTCAACGAAACAGTGGAATCACATTATAATTTAATTTTTTTTTTTTTGAAGTAAAAATAATGAAACTTTTGTTTAAAATAAATTATAAAAATAATTTAAAATGCACTTGAAACTAAAAACATAACTGAAGGTGTACATATAATTCTTATGAAGATATATTTGAAAATAAAATATTTATGGCAGATTGAAGTTATCCCTTTTTTTCTACTATTTTGCACTTTTTTGGCTCAAAAAACGTAAAAATTAAAATGCCACCAGAAATTTTATTTTGAAAAAAATAATATGAAAACTACTTCTAAGCGAAATTACTTATGAGCGAAATATCACCATTGCAGTAGCTTATATTTTTACTATTTTTTAAAAAATAAACTTTCATTAAAAATTTCAAAATCGTTTTGCAGTCAACATCAACACAAAATATTGTGAAATTTCGTCTTTTTAAAACTTCATTAAAAAATAATTTTTAGAAATATTATCATGATAAAATACAATTTTGTAATTTCTAAAACTTTGAAGTTTTTGTTACTATTGGTTCTAAATTAAATTAGATGGTCAAAACTGAGGCCAACGTCTGCATAAAAATGCATAAAAATGCATAAAACGCATAATGACAGTTCCAATACCTTCCAACTGCTATACATGTACAATGTCATATATAAAATAATAATCAGTTTAAGCTAAAAATAAGACTGCACAAATTGCATAATCTTTGGAAACTTTTATAAAGTTGCATAATTTCACCTATTCTTCAAAAAACCGTTTTAACAGAAAAAATTCTACAAGGGTTTTTTCTTTAAAAAAAAAACCTAATCTTTTTGATTTTGCATTTTCTGTATATTGCTTCTGCTGTCTGTGGCTATTAATTGATTCAGACATATAATTAATGCTTGTGCTTTTCCTATTTAATATACTTTTTTTATCTTGCAAATATTACAATTTTTAGGGAGTTGTTTTTTATTTGCAAAAAATGTATAATTGCTAAAAACAATTTGCATATTTTTTAATTTTTATGTAGGGAAAAGTTTTGGCCATCATTTATAGTCAGCATTTTGTGAGCGCGCCCTTTTGGATTTATGCACAGAACAAAAAAATTGTGATTCATCCACTTTTTAAATAAAAAAAAGTACAAACAATAAAATGAAATTTAAAAAAAAAATCATTTAGTTAAATACTTTATATTAAAATTACAATTAAGAAAAAATAATAGTTAAACTTTTCAAATATAAACTATAAAAAATTAGTAAATTTTGTTAAACTACAAAATTATTATTTGACTAGAAATAAATCATTGAATTATTCTATAAATAGATGTTTAAATATTTTTTTGTAAAATTAAATTACTTTGACAAATTAGAAAATTGTTTATATTTCTTATCTGATTTTTCTGAACCATGGTTATTCTGCGTTTTAGAAGCGACATTAAAGAGAAACTGAAAATGTGTTCAATCACTCAGTTGTATTTTCCATGTTGATATATTCTATACTTCAAAATAAATTTTCCTATGAAAAAAAAATTAAAAAATATCGTCTGCTTAAAGTTTGGCCATTTTGAAAATGCTTATTTAAAAAAAATACCAAAATGAAAATACCCTTAAGTGATTGAGTTACACTTCTACTTCACTACTTGAAATATAAAATCCAAAAATTGCTTATTCAGTCACCTCAAATAATTCATATATGTAGCCATATTAGCGAAAAAACGGTTATTAAAATAAGCTTACAGTGGCTAATGACAAATAAACTACAACTAATCAAATAAATTATTTGATGGACGGACATATGCAATATAATACTTTTAATTTCACTAATGCAGTGGTTCCCAAACTTTTTATGCTCACACCGTCACATCACAGTACTTTTCCCCCCTGGAGAAATCGCGGCACACCTAGCAAAACTCAAAACACATAAAGTGTGCCGACAGCACGCCCTTTTGCAAACCAATTTTTAATGTGTACGTGTAATAGAAACGTTTTGTTTATTTTACTTTTTAAAATAAGGATAAAATTTATTTTAAAATATTAAATTATATTAAAACATTCAATAAAACATCCAAAAACTCGCGGCACACCAAGCAAAACTCATTTCACACTAGTGTGCCGCAGCACGATCTTTGGGAACCACTGCGCTAATGTAACAAATACACGATGGGACGATAATGAATTATTAACACTGGAGTGAATGACCACAGTTAAGGTGAATAAACATATTCACTATGCTTAACTCGATGAACACTTAAAAGTGTCTAGCTTAAAAACCACACTCCAGTACTAATTCTGAGAGGTAATGTTTGGTAGGTGCACAATGAGCATAACGACTAACGGATTTCTAAGTTTGTCGGTGTCGGAGTTTGTAGACCGTAAAGGCTCTCGAACGTGCACCTACAAAATGCCGACGACCAGTGGCAAGAATGAGCTCGACATCTATGATACAACTGTTTACGACATTCTGAGGCCGGCAGCCATAATCGGAAAGTACACCGGAGTCGTTCCGATGACCGGCCTTTACGAATGGGCTATTTTACCGTCGTTCCTAAGAAAGTTTCTCTTTGGTTTCATCATTCCGATGACGGCCATAGCAATTCAACATTACTCAATTTACTGCAACTTCGTCGTTCTGTTTCAATCGTGCGATGTGGAAGTTAGAAAAGGAATGGATTACTATTCTATCATGTTGGGAAATGCAAACGCAATGTTTCTAAGACTACTTCCATGTATCGTGTCATTCAGAAGGGACGCGAAATTGGTGGCGTACCTCAAGAAGTATGCAACAATCGAGAATCTCCTCGTAGAACGTCGACAGCCTTTACAGTCTTACGCATTCGTCTGTACTTTCGTAACCACCTGCTTCAATCTGTTTAAAGCAGCAGTCCGGATTTACTTAATATGGTTGCATTTTCAAAACCCGATAACGCAAGAAAAAAACGTAACTTCTATCGATCCAAACATGCCATTATACTGTACCGGAATGCTGCTGTTGTCCTTTTCCGAATTTCAGACTCAGATGATTTATCTGATTCTACTTCGTACGTTGAGAACCGGATATGAAACGATCAATACAAGAATGGTCCAATTGTCAAAAGATCGGACCGAATCTGTTGAAAAGTTAGAAGATCTGCGATATGAGCATTTGAAATTAAACAAATTGTCAAAAGGACTTAACGATTCTTTATCTGTATTTATGATGATGACATTTATTAACCATGCAATTACCCTTTGCGTCGCCGGCTATCAGTTGCTGAACAATAATAATCGGTCGGTCTTTCTCTGGCCAGAAATTACTGCGCTGTCTGGCATGTGTGCCATATCCGTTTTGATGGTGATTGCGATAGGGACATCAGCCGATCGCACAGTAGAAGCGGTATATCTTGTCAAAAAAAATATTACTTTTATGTTTGTAGAATCAATCCAATTTTCACAATTAAAGTTTACACAATAAACAATTTAATTCACTTCTTAAAATTTTGCAAAGCTTTTTTTTTAAAAAAATTCTAAAGATCGTGACCGCCGAGACTAATTTCTAAAGAATTATTGACATTTTTATGTAAAAAAAGACAAGTATTACACAAAAAAAATCAAAAAGAACTTTCATATTTCAAACCAGTTTGGAGTAATCAGTTAATTTAAATTACTTGACGTTTAAAAAAAGACACTTCTGTTCCTTTTTTTAGACTTCAAAGAAAAAAAGAATTGTCATTTTTTATTTCAATTATAAAATTTGGAATATTTCAATCTGAAAATATTATCATTTTACAATGTAACAATACAAATAATTATTACAGATACACAATTTATATTTTTTTTATAGTTGAATAGGTTTTTTTTTCAACAAATAATTCAGAATTATAATTTTACAAATAAATAATTATAAATTTAATAAATTAAGCTGATTTAATGTGATTAATCGCTGATTTAAATCAATTAACCATAAAAAGGAAAGTTGTTTTTAAAAATAAAGCAGTAGGGGTTTTGTACCAACTCTAAACAATGACAATTATTTATGTAATTGCCATTTTTACACAGAAATCGTATCGTATACAATTTATAGCTATTTTAGACTACTGTATATACAAACAAAAATACAAACTCAGAAACAAAACAAAGATTATTTTGACATTTCCTTTAAATACAAATTGTAATAAAATATACGGTGGCACAAAACCCCTTAATAAAAGAATGAATTAAATAGAGAACTCCAAGTGATATTTTTTATAAAAATGAAAGGTCAAAACGTAGAATCATTGATATCTATGGAGTTCTCTTACTGTGAACTAAATTCACTCAGAACATCACTTCTGTTACTTACAGCCCTTATCTTCTAGGGTCCTCAATAATTAATATTTGCAACTCTTTCAGGCGTCTTCGTTGTCAACGACCTTATTCATGTACCCGTTGAGTCACAATAAAGAATACAGAGAAGAGGTAGACGAGATATTAATTACTATAATTATAAAGTTTAACAATCAGATAAATTCTTTTCATATTTTACAGATCAAACTGTTCGCTTTACAAACAAATTCTAATTGCATCCAGTTTACGGCATCTGGATACTTCACGATCAATCGTTGTTTAGCTGGAACGGTAAAATAAAAAAACAAAAACAAGAAAGAGGTTTTGAATAAATTATTACGTTAATCGTTTGTTGCAGATCTTTGGTATTGTAATAACTTACATCGTCATCATGATCCAGTTCCAAATTCCAATGACACTGACTGTGTAAAATACGGAAGTAAGGAGTGCAACTATTTTCGAGGGATTTTCATACACTAATTAGACATTTTACTATCAACTACACTTAAGCATAATTGTATCATTTTGATTGGACAAGAACTGAGTTCTAACCGCAAAAGAGATTGAACTTTTCGCTGAAAACTACAGTATTAGATTTAACGCGACTCGTTAATTTTTAATGATAAATTTCAGGATTTCGTCGGATATGGTAATTATTTAGTCTCGAATATAACGTGAAAGGGGGGCCTCTTCTTATATTTAAATAAACTATAGCTTGTTCGAAAGGTCGTATACTAGTAGAATTTACTATGAAAAAGCAAATTTTTTGTGGGTGAAACACACACAAAAGAGTAGAAATTGGAATTTACATGGAGATCTATAACTATATTTATTATTTTTAATTATTATTTATAACTATATTTTTACAAGCTATTATTTCAGTTGACATGACTGTTGTCTTTTTCCATGGCCTTGTATATCTCGTCTCGTATTTTAACCAACTTCCCAATGGCATAGAGACCTGAAATGTTGTCCACTGTAACCTCTACTAGTGCGACATGTTAATCTATCAAATTTTGACAGATCCTCGAATGACCTGTCCAGGATCCGTTATAGGAGGATGCCGTAAATAACGTACGTATCAACAAAATAAAAAAATACACTCCTGTAGTCCCAAAAAACAAAAAACACGTCTTAGTAGAAATGAAAGCTTGTACCAAAAACGTCTTTTTTATATTTACGTGTTCAAAATTATGCTTAAACTATTTTAACATTTAAATCAAATCAAATAATTTATGAAAGACATGGGGCTGTGTGCTTCAAGGCCCCCTGCAACAATCCTCACCTAACCCATCCTCACCCCATATATTCATAAAACGTTTTTGATATGTCATAAACCTTCATGCAAAATCTAACTTTTGCATGCAGTTTTAATGTATTTTTGGTTTCTGTCAACAAAAGTTGCATATCCTGTGTACTTCTCTCGTCAAGATCTTTCCAACAAGCTTATGGTGTATTTAAATAAGCGACTGTTAGCTGTAGGCCTACTAGGATTATTCATCTTTTCCTTGATTCTTATTAGTTTCAAAACAAACTTGGAATTTATTTAAAAAGTTGGTTCTAATTAAATTTACGTACTCATATTACTGCACCAATTTCAAAGTTAAACACACTCTTTACGTATCAAAAGTATGAGTTTATACCTTATTAAAAATATTGTTTCTTTGTAAGAAAACATTTTAAAATAACTGTTCAGTTTTAATCTGTATTTATTTCAAAAACTTGTTGTGGATGGCAAAAAATAAAACAACCGATTTGCAACAAGAATTGGCACTGGGTGGAAAGAAATTAAAATTGTTTCTATAGTTATAGTTGCACAATTATTTTGTGTTGTCGAATCGAAAGCCGTATCCTATATATAAAAATTGTTTTCTTATTATAAACAACACATTACCCAACTTATTTGTATAATAAAATATATGTACATATACATACATACATATATAAAATCTTGCAAATTACTTTTGTATTTTTAACGATCTATTCAAGGAATGTGCGGTTCAATCGATTAATTAATAAAGCCACAACGCGTTATTTGTTCTCGGCCAAAAATTGTTTTTACGTCAAAAAGTTTCATTCCCACAAAAAAAAAATTCACTAAGAAAGTATTACTATTTGTAAATTAGCTGCACAAATTTAATTAAAATAGCAGCCGCATATCTAAAAAAATTCATTATCTGCAGTTAAGTAATTAGAGAAACTGTATAAAAATGACAAAATTATGCATAATTAATTAAACATCCGTATAAATAAAAAATTTACATAAAAAACACGAGAGAAAAAAATGGACGGAATGATGTTACAGTTGAAGCATTTAAGCTAGTTACTGATTCAGTTCGTCATTCACCTCTTTTTTTTTTAAACTTGTGCACTAGAGTTCAGAGTTCCGTAGTCATGACGGTTCTACGCTCAATACGCTCGCTCTCTCGCCTTGTCACACCTTCGGTCGTCACCAACCACGGAGATATTTTATGCAAACTGCTATTCGACGTCGGACGGTTTAGTTTCTGAAGAGAGAAACCGTGTGAACTGGCAGAAGAAACGGACCTCGTCACTGGGCTACTAGTTGCAAACGACGTCTCCTTCAACATATGAAAAAGAAAAGGAAGGCATATATAAATTGTTCTCTTCGCGGTCGAAGTATAAAAATGTAATCTTCAACTCGACTGAGACTCACTATTATATAGCTACAATATTATTAGAGTCGCCTCACAGTAATTTGAAGCTTGCGGCGTAAGAAGGGTTGATAAAAAAAAAACTAAATTGTCATTTTGTATCATATAAAAGGTCCATTAACAAACGTACTTAAGAAACTGTTTGCTTTAAAAGTTTAAACTGTTGAGAAAGTTTGCAATAATCCATTTTCTATCAGACAAAATGACAAGTTTTGATTTTGAATAAACTACATATCTGACGTACAAACTTCAAGTTACAGTGAGGCAACTAAACAACATGTGATATAAACAGTTTAAAAAGTTCGCACAATTTAAGATGTTTTACGAACAGCTGATTTTCTATCTCTTGTAATTTAGACTTTCCGAAGCAAGACTAATCAGAAATTCAAAGTGTGTTAGGAAACTAGGATGCTAGCTGAATCAATAAATAGTGCAGTGCAATCGCGGTAATCCGAACTAATTAATGTAAGGGGTGTTCGGATAATCGAAATGTTCCGATTAACAGGATAGAATAAAAACAAATTATATTAAACCTTAACTATAAATCATTATTGCACATTTTTAATATCACTACATTTTACTACTATACACACATATATATACATAGCTACTTTTTTTTACTTAAAAATCCCTAATTATAGTGGGTTCGGATTACCGCAATTGCACTGTATTTTCTTGTTTATATCTTTCAAAACAAACTTTTTATATAAAAAAAAATTAATATGTCACCTGTTTAAAGTTGTGTCATTTTAAAAACGACAAAAAATTTATTTTAAAAAAATATCAACATGATAATGCCCTTAAGTAATTGAGCTACCCTTCTAGTTTCTAAAATACTTTCAGTTTTGCTTCAGAAAGCCAGAATAACCAGACTTCAAAAGGTGTTTACACTTAAAAACTACTGTAAGTCATATGTGGCCAATTTAATTATCATGTTTAGAGATACTTAATACATTACTTTCAGCAATGTCAGTTCAAAAATATGTACTTAGAATTTTATCTACATTTAAAAAAATACAAAACAGAAATGTCAATATCACTATCGAGTCAAAGTAAAGTCACAACCAAAATTGGTAGATTTGATAAAGTTCAAAATGGCGTTGACTCTTGCTCAATTTAGCACAAGCATTAAATTCACTTGTTGCTTGTCAATTTCAGCATTTGATCGACACGAAACAACGATTACCAAACTCTCTCTTTCACGCTCTGCATCGTAAGCAAAAGCCGACCATACAATGCTCACGTAAAATACGTCAAATAATATTCAGAAAATACCAAAAGAATAATAAATTCAAAGAAATGTTTCCAAAAAAATATTGAAAGCAAAATAGCTTTTAAAAAAAACTGTTAGTAGCGCAACAATAGCTTTTTTTTAAATGACAACCGTTAAACTTACTGTAATTATTTTAGCTTCGCTCGGCGCCTTAGCAGAAACCGTACTCTCGACACCATTTTCACTCCCATCACCATTTTTAACAAGCTTTAAGCTATCTACAGATGGAAATGTAGTAGCATTAATAGATGCAGAATGAGTAGAAGTAGAAGGCGAATCAGGAGCCAGAAGTGGAATGTTGTCGGCAGAAGTGTCGTCAGATTCGTTTTCTTGTTCCACAGTTTCGTCAGAATTATGAAAAGATGTAGATGCGACTACGAGAGGTATGCTATCGTCCTACAACAATGGGAACGGAAGAAGAAATACAACTAAGTGATGATGATGATGATTATGAATGAAATCTTAGAGCTCTTAGAAAAGAACGTAAAGCTTTTAAAGAAAAATTCGGTAATGTAATTGAATCTTTGTATTCGTGTCAAAAGTACTCGGGTAGCAATTTAGATGTGAATAAAAATGTTCTCGAAAAGGAGTGTGTACATAAAAATAAGAAAAAAAGATAATGAGAAATAAATGTGGATTGATCAGATATTAATTAGTATCTGCAATAATGAAAGAGATAATTGAAAAAACGAGAAGAAATTCCTCTTGTGTGTAATTTAACATTAGGTACGATTGGAAACCGATTAAAAGCAAATATTACTTCGTATTAAACCAATACGAGGCACTTCATCAGTAAGGGTTTTAAAAGACTCCATAATAATTAAAACGAACGGATAGAGATTAACGCATTAACGTCATCCTAGTGCAGCCAGTTACGTCTACTTAATGGCTACGTTGCTGTATTGTGCTGTAATAAACGTGACGCTTTGCCCTCTACGCCATGACAACACAAAGTCATGATTACGTCATCTCATAACTAAGACCAAAAATCTACATAAAATTCACAAAAAGCATAATCATGGTTCTACGAAGAAATTCATAAAATGAAAACGGTTTGATTTTGCATTTTCTGTTATTACTTCTGATGATCGTAGCTATTATTAGCTTCAGGCAAATAATTCTGCTTTTGGGAGGTTCTATTTTTTTTATTTGCATAAAACTCACAATATCTAAAAAAGTTTTACAAATTTTTGAAGTTTTGGCCTTAGTCAAAACGTAGACGTAACAGACTAATAGAAATCAACCATAAGATGAACTAGTGCAAAAGCATTTGTCAAGAATGTTTTCTTTGATCAACCAAAAAACGTTACCAAATCTTTGGTCAGTAACTGAATTGGAAGTAACTTTAACGCTTCCCTTTCATGCTGTGATCAGGACTGACAGATCAATGCATAGAGGGCTTAGTAAAAGACTTCCTTCATCTTTTTGTCTGAATCCGTCAGTCCCAATCTCATCATTGAATGGTTAGCTTAACATGAAAGCTAACATCAAATTAACAAATACGTTAAAATTATTTTCATGAAAAAATAAACCGTTTTTTTGTAATTTTCAAATAAGTTCAAATAAAATTAATCTAAGTTCAGAATCCAGCACACGTTTGATGTTCCATCAACGATAGCAAACCTTTTTTCTTTAAAAAAAACAAAACAAAAAAGATGTTTCCCACTTTAGAGAACTCGCAAACTTACAACTTTAACAATCGGAGAACTCTTCTCCACTTTCGAACTCTTGGAAGTTGATGGCGACCTCGAGTTACCCTCGCTCGAAAGGTTACTATGACCATTGATACGTGGATTCGTATCGCTTAAAATACAACAAATATTGAAAAATATTACAAATAATTGGAGGAGGAAAAAGAAAACACGTCAAAATGAGAAAACTACCATTTTTTCGGCGAAGTGCCGCCATTTCTATGCTGCTCCTCTATAAGACTTTCGCCGGAAACATTCGGTTGCAATTCACCGTTAACGACTTTTTCTCGAGGAGAATTCATATCTACATTATAAGTGTTTTTCTTTAAATCATCTTTGCTGACGTCGACAACCAAAGCAACCTTATCAACTGAATGAAAAGCAATCCCAAAAAAAAAACCTTTTCACTTAACAAAAACATCACTAGAATTTGAGATATATTCTGCGCTTCATTTGAAAACGACAACGTTTAGTAAAAAAAAAAAAAAAATAGCCTTCAACCACATCTAAGGCTGAACACGTATTCATAGAGGTTCGAGAACGTTCTGGTCTGAAACCTCATAGCAGAAAATTTCGCATATGCCGAACCTTCTAGCTCCGGTTTTCTGCCGTTTTCAAAATTGGATAATTCTTTTAAACTTTGACCCACATGCTTTCATTATTGTAGAAACTGTTTGATGGTTTCAAAAGCGTAACAATTAGATATGTGTGGCGGTGCCAGATTTTGTCCACCGAGAATTCCGTAACCAATAAGAGAAGATCATCTCTATATTTGCCATTTTGAGGCCATCACTGCTCTAAGGAAGCAGCTTCACGGAATTTATAACAAATGTACTCAAGACAGTGTTATGTAAGATTCTCTTCTATGAAACGTAGCTGTTTTCAAATGTAGAATTAATATATGGTATGTTGTGCCATAGGTATATTAATTCTTCTGGGTAGTAATTGTAAATTTCACACCAGGTTAACACGAAAAAAACCTAAACTGATTCATTTACACTTTAAGCTACTAGAACACCTTGCAATTTCTTAGTGCTACTTATGAAATACTGAGTATCGACAGTTCCAGTAAGTCATTCTTTTTCATTTGCATATTTTACAATGGCTGCTAACGAAAAACTTTTAACCTTTAAACATTTTAAATAAAAAAAGACCTTTCTTCAACTCTTCTTCTGCTTTTGCTTTCAGAATGTTGCACTTCATCTGGTCCGGAGGAATCGGTTTTATGGCACTCGTACTCGCTAATTTCGACTGGTTGTTTTTCAGACTGTTAACGTCTTTCGGTTGTCTCGTAACGACTTGCCTCGGCGAGTCGAGTCCTTTCATTTTGGCAGCCATCACTTCTGATTCTGAAAATCATTCATAAAGAAAATTACTTCTCCTAACCAAAAGTGAAACATTAATATGTATTTTCCTAAGTACCAGCAATAGGTTCGGAGAGCTTGCTAGTTGAAACCTTCGCTGGTACATGTTCATTAACGGATTCGTCATTCGAAGCCGATCCTAAACGTTCCTTTTTCAGAGATTTTATCAGGCTGTCGAGTCGTTCTTCCGCATTCGTTGCTTTCACCGTTCCATTTGGTAATTGCGACTTAGAAATCAGAGGTGTCGACAATGATCCTGTCGATAACGGTGAGGCTGGCGGGGAAAGTGATGACCGAGCTGAAACGTTTTCAGAGGGAGGTGTTGCAGGAGATGCTACAGGTCCAGTTCCATTTGCAGTCGTAACCACAGGTGATTTCGGAGCCCTTTTATTATTTTTTTATTATACAAATAACAATACAATTGTCGATTCACCGTCTTCAAGTTAGAAAAGAAACCTGAAGATACTCACTCGTTAACCTTCGCATTGGACACCAACGGACTAGCACTTCGTTCAACGGTCCGTTCTGCTGTTTGGCTCGACGGATTAACTATCAAAAGAGGCGACAACTGGTTTCTAGCCAGGAATGACTGGCGCCGAGCAAACCGTTGGCTAGGCCGCCTTTCGAATTGCACTGTACGTCTCGCACGATTCTGTTGAGCCGTTTGAAACTCCGTACGACCACTTTGGAAAAAATCAAACAGTTATTTGATAATCAAACTGATTTTTTTTAAGTTCACGCCAAATATCGGCAATAAGGACCATTGAAAAATGCAGAACTCTGATTAATCCACGTTTTAGAAGACAAAAAATCAAAAATTGAAAGTATTTCAGAAACTAGAAGAGCAACCTTCATCATTTAATCGAATTTTTATGCTGAGATATTTTACAAATACTTTTTTTATGACAACTTCAAATCTTTGACTATCGAATTTCACTTCAAGTTGGGCCAAAATACAAAAACGAATTAACTGATATATATAAAAACCAAAAATGTATTAATTTTTCAAATAGCACTAACACGTTTACATATAACGATATAAACTTGAAAGTTCTTTAAGTGATTCAGTTACTCTTCCAGTTTCCAAATCAAACAAATTTTTGCAAGTCACATTAAACAGAGATTATCCAGATTTCCACTGACGTCTTCACTTATTCTAGTCTTGTTCTAGAAAACGTAGAATAGTAAGAGAATAAGCTGGATGCATTTACACCACTATTATCTGTAGAAATAATCTTACAAACATTTAAAATAATCATCACTAAAAAGCTTATTTTTAAAGATAATAATATCATGAAAAAGTTTTATAGTAAATTCACCAGATATTCTAGTTTCTAACGAACGTTTTAAGTACGTTTTTTGTCTTCAAAATAGATCACTATCATAAAAATAGTAAATCTTTGTCTGGATTTCGTTTTAAGCAAATTTCCCGTCGCGTCAGTTAAATTTCTACGTTACCTGTATCTAAACCTCGAACCCATCCTAAAGAAGGTCTGTCGAGCAGACGGTAACTTTACTGGTCCCTTCAACCTAAAAAACGCATGATGTTCGACTGCACATTTCCACAAATGCTTGCAAGCTTTAGGATTGTGTAGCCTGAATACAAAAGTGTGTTCTTGCTCTCGTCCCTGATCATCATCTTCGACGACGACCAAAGTAAGTTTCTTGTTTTTAAAATCGAGCTTTGTTATCTTCGGCCTGAGCAAAATTATATGATAAAAAAAAAGTTTCTTGTGAATAAAATTCAGGAAACTACAGAAATAGTTTCTTTGTACCAACCAAAAAAACAATCCGATCTTTTGAATTCGTTCGAAAACGAGAATTCCGGTCGGAGTTAAACCGAGAGAATATTCCTGACTGTCCTTCCCCTTTCGCAAAATGAAAAACACCCCAAAATAGTATTAAAAAAAAACGATATTTTAAATAACGACAAAAAATAAACATAATATTAATATTAGTGCAGTCTGTTTTCTTATGTTTTGTAAAACAAGTTTTGCGTTTTCAAAATCGACTTTGATCTGTTCTGAAATAGTTCAAGAACAAGTCTCAAAGATCAATTTAGCAGAAACCACCTCAAAAGGGTCAATATTTTTAGAAACTAGAAGAGCAAAAAATAAGTCATATTTTCACGATAAATATCTTTCAAAATAAATGACACAGGTTTTATTTATCTTTTCTTTTTTCATGAAGCTTTTTTTGTTGCAAACCATCATCAAATGCATATTTTAAAAGATATCATTATGAAAATACATCATCCATTGTTTAATCACCTTTTCTTGGCTCTTGTCGTTTCTAACAAACATTGAACTCATTCTTCAGTTGCTTTTAAAAACTGTTTGACCGATTAGCCTTAATGTGTATGTCTTCCTTAGATAAAACTTGTCTACGCAGCGGAGACAATCTTTAAAACTCTTTTTAAAGAGTATTTGAAGGCTTCGAAATTCATTCGAAGAATGTCTTTTTTAGTAATTTCGGCGAAAAAAAAAACAGCGTGCCCAGTTATCAACTATGACACTCTCACTGTTCAAAAACTTGCTGCGAGAACAGGTTTTCTTACGAAACATCTCGAGATTTCTAGGATGCATTTTGAGAACGCCTAATTTTATTTTATTAATTTCTTGCATATTGCACAATGCAGAAGAATATTAGCTTCTAAAACAGCATCATTTACAGAATATATTCCCGCCATTCATGAGTCAATTAGGTCTACATTATCTATGCTGCAACTTAACCCAAATGCTCAATTTTAAACCCCTTTTAGCAACTGTCTGCTGCTTAAAGTACTGTAATCAATTTCATTTGTTTGACTTCGTCTTACTGTACGAGTGAAATAAACTAACTGAAGTTTTCAAATGTCTTCTGAAATACTTCATACAGCAACAGTACACTGTAAAGTGCGTGTTTATTAATAGCATTCCTAATGTCAACTAACTTCCCACTGAACCATTCTAGTCTCAGACTAAACCAGAAGGTTGCCATGACAAATAACGTGCTATACAGCCTATCACTTGTTTTCAACTGTTTCCTGAAAATTTTTGTGCAACGATAGCATATCACAAAGTGCATTCTTTAAATGCATCTTTAGTGTCGACTGAACCATTCTAGTCTGATACTAGACTAGAAGACTGTCACGACAAGAGCACGTGCCATAAAGTTAAAGTCACGCCATCGCATAAAAAGCTAAAAACAAAACACACACAACAAAAAAACAGACTGCACACAGCAAGCAAAAAAAAAAGTGGATAAAGATTTCTTCTAGAGATGACTTACGAGAACGGTGTGCATGTCGACACCATACATTTCCAACCATTTTGCTTTATTTAAATAATTCAATTCCGCCTGCGCAGGTGTCTGACCTCTGATTATGAAAAATACATATATATATATAAATAAAATAAGAAAAGGATGATGGGGGTTTAAAAGTGTCTGCAATTTGCAAAAAAAAAAAAAAAAATCCAAAACAACAGGAAGTAATAGCCATTGTTTCTTATGCAGAAAACCGAGACACAATGAGTGGAAACAGCTTAGAAAAAAAAGAAAAAAAGCCATGTGAGAAACTCTTTACGAATAAGAACAATTAAAGACGACGATCCGTTTCTTCAAAGTCTCGAGAACAACAGAGTGAGAGTTACTATTGAGGAGGAGACATTCGAATCTCTCTCTTGATTGAGACACGCGTTTCTACGTCGTCACCACCGCCGTAACAAATGCAAATTAAATGCGCAACTTCTCGAGAAAGACATTTTTCTCGAGAGAAAAATAAGAGTGCGAAATAATTTGTTTGACAAAAGGAGGATGCAGACAACAAGAAAACCATTTTCATGAAAATATAAGCGAAACAACAACAAAAAGAGAGAACGTACTTTAAAGTCTTGAATTGTTCCACTACATCGATCTCAAGGTCTTCGGTTTGGTTCGGAACAAATCGGAATTCGGACACAAAAGCAGGAGTGTGAACTTCAGGATCGTAATCACCAAGTTCCGCTGAAATGACGGAGTGAAAAAAAAAAACGAAAAATACAGATTTGACTTTACTGTTTCCTCTGATTTCAAGAATGATAATTACGGCAAACAGAAAAGTGTATTTTTACGAAGAAGAACCTGTTTAGAGGTTAGAAATCAGATGCTAGGAGAGAGAGAAAAAAAAACAACTAATGTCTAGTCTAGTCCAATCCATGAGTGGTTAAAGACTAAAATGATTTAAAAGTTTTAATTCTGGAACAGGAAGACTAGATACTTTGGGTTCTAGTCTCTGAATTTTAGCCTCTAATCAGGTTCTTCCTCTGAAAAACGCATTTTACAGGTCGCTTTGATAATAGTTACCAGAAACGACCTGAAATATGCACTTTTCTAGTCGAACGACCTGGTTGGATACTAGAGTTTTACTCCAGGACAAGACTAGATACAACTTAAGCTTCTAGACTTTGAATTCTAACCTCTAAACAGGTTATTTCTCTCTAAAATGATTTTTTTTTTCTGGATGTCTTAATAAAAAATTCCTTACACTGTAGTACAAAAGCGGACAGTTCTACGGTCACTTGATACGGACATTCTAGTCGTCCGGTCAGTATGTCCTGCTTCAATTGAAGGAAGAACTGATACCTAAAATATGAAGAGAGTTAATTAAACATATAAAAACAGGGGGCAAACAAAAATACAACCCGATTTACCTCGTTAGTTCTTCTCTTAAATTGTTTGGCTCCGAAGAATAAAACTTGACTTTTAAATGCAAAGTGTAAGGTGGCCCAACTGGGAAATAAGAAACACAAAAATTAAACTTAAGGGTTGTAACACCCAACAGGCAACTTTTAAAAGACTTTTCGTCTACAAAATGAAGTCGTCGCAATCTATTTTCTACAGAAAGACGCCAACCTCGACATACAGGTAACTTTTAAAGGTCGCATGTGTGGCCAAGGTTGGTTTCTTTCCATAAAAAAATACATTGCGATGACACCTCTCGGACCTCGGCCACGTTTAGACTCCATTTTGTAGTTAAAAAGTCTTTAAAAAAAAGTCGCCTGTGTGCCAAGGTCCTTGAAGTTGGTTTATATGAACAGCTGATTTTTGAACTTTTGTTATTCCTAACGTATCAGAAGAACAACAACACATAAAAATTGAAAGTGTGTTTATTTACTAGAACGGGAACCTGAATCAGTTAATAGCAATTTCGTCTTGTTATCTTTCAAAATAAACTTTTTTCTAGACATATAATTACAAATATTGTCCGTTTAAAGTTGAGTCATTTTCAAATTGTTGTAAAACGCGTATTTTAAAAAATATCAACATGAAAATGATGAATAATAAATAGTGATTAACGCTACCCTTCTAGTTTCTAAAACACAATCAAGTTTCTCTTCATCTTGTTTCTAAAAGACAGAATAACCAAAGTTTGAGAGACGTGTAAAATTTAATATTAAATATCAAAAATTATTATTAAATATTAATAATTAAATTCTATTAATAAATTTTCATTATTAATATTTAATTGTATTAATATTAATAATTAAAATTTATTAATACATATTAACACTAGTGTTATAATAAAAGTTTTATTAAATTTTTACTATGGAAACCGTTAATTAAAAACACGAAATTGGATAGGAATTCCTATTTTTTTCGTATAAAACAAATTTTGTGTTAAAATAATGTTTATGTTATTCTACGGAATCGGACCACAAATATATTTCGCGTTACCCGATTTTTCGTGTTAAACGGCCTTTAGTGTATTTTATAAAACAACGTTATAGACAATTGCCAGGTATTATTTAAGTAACTCAATTCAAGTAACCAGTTACTTCCAAGTTCTGACCCCTATTTTAATGCAATTCGGACTTTTTATTTATTTGGTGTTGGTCCATTATATGTTCCTGTGGCGGTTACGATTCCGGAAATCACGATCCCAGTTAACTGTCTCCCCCCCCCACCCCCGGGAATAACTTTTAATTTAAATAAGGAAGGAACGCGAATTGAGATTCAGAAAATGTAGAATATTTTTTTCTCTTATTTATCTGTGTTGTGGACACACGGATAAGAAAAAGTTAACAAAAATGTTGAACTGTTTTGGCCGTGAAATTTAAATCACAAATTTCATATTCCGGTCAAGTGCTTTTTTTTGAGGGTGTGGTCATTAACCGTGAAAAATAAACAAATAAAAGCAAAGAGACAAATGTATGCAAAAACATATTTGTGGTTGTCTTTATGTTCTCATTTACACACAGCACGACAATTTGACATCTGATATTATTTAGAAGGAAGAAATTTAAAAGAAATAATTGTTTCTCGTTTCAATGAACAAGGTTTGGAAAAGTAACTGCATTTTTTCACAAAGTTGTTATTTCAACCTTTGAGGGTAACACCGAAGTTACTTTACTCGAAAATAACACTGAAGTCGCTTCATTTGAAAGCAAATGAAGTTACTTTATCACAAAAGAAATCACCACGGACAGTAATTCTAGTTACTTTATTTGAAAGCAACTAAAAGTTACTTTACTTCAACGTAACAAAAGTTACTTTACTTGAAAGCAACTAAGTTACTTCAAACAAAAGTAACTGAAGTTTACTCCAAAGTAACTCAAATATAACTGAAGTCACCTCACTTGAAAGCAGTTCCTTCAACTTTACTTGAAAGCAACTAAAGTGACTTCAACTTTACTTGAAAGCAACTAAAGTGACTTCAACTTTACTTGAAAGCAACTAAAGTGACTTCAACTTTACTTGAAAGCAACTAAAGTGACTTCAACTTTACTTGAAAGCAACTAAAGTGACTTCAACTTTACTTGAAAGCAACTAAAGTGACTTCAACTTTACTTGAAAGCAACTAAAGTGACTTCAACTTTACTTGAAAGCAACTAAAGTGACTTCAACTTTACTTGAAAGCAACTAAAGTGACTTCAACTTTACTTGAAAGCAACTAAAGTGACTTCAACTTTACTTGAAAGCAACTAAAGTTCCTTCAACTTTACTTGAAAGCAACTAAAGTGACTTCAACTTTACTTGAAAGCAACTAAAGTGACTTCAACTTTACTTGAAAGCAACTAAAGTGACTTCAACTTTACTTGAAAGCAACTAAAGCTCCTTCAACTTTACTTGAAAGCAACTAAAGCTCCTTCAACTTTACTTGAAAGTAACTAAAGCTCCTTCAACTTTACTTGAAAGCAACTAAAGCTCCTTCAACTTTACTTGAAAGCAACTAAAGCTCCTTCAACTTTACTTGAAAGCAACTAAAGCTCCTTCAACTTTACTTGAAAGCAACTAAAGCTCCTTCAACTTTACTTGAAAGCAACTAAAGTTTCTTCAACTTTACTTGAAAGCAACTAAAGTTTCTTCAACTTTACTTGAAAGCAACTAAAGTTTCTTAAACTTTACTTGAAAGCAACTAAAGTTACTTTGTAGCCTATGTAATGTCCTAAAAATATTTTTGGTGTAATGTGGGAAAATCCTCGAACGAACCAGAAAGCAGAAATATAACTGAAACTTTAATTTGATTTTTGATCACTATTTCTATTTTCTGCTTGTTTTTTCGTGAATGTGTGATCCATCCATGTTGCCATTAGTGAGTTCTTTGAACATGTGTTAAATGTCAAAGTGACCAACAAACAGACTTTCAAACTGTGTGACATTAACCACAAACATTTTCAAAAGTGGAAACACAAAACCTTCCTTTGAAAACTAACAACAAAACACAGACTTCTTTCTTTCTCAATCAGGAATACAACTTTATCACCACTATTATTACTATTATCTAACCAATTGACATTCTATGTAATCAACTAATCATCCTTTTTATCCTAAAGGGTGTTTTTTTGGGGGGACTCCCAATAGAAATCACAACACACCACTCGAGGAAACTAGAAAAATAAGAGTCTGAAACGACTCAAAAGATTTATTTTTAAAAAATGAAAAACGCCCCACGAACTCTTTGAGTTATTCCGTTTTTCACAACCAAAATTAAAAGAAACTTGAAAGTGCTTTAAAAACTAGAAGGGCAACTTTATCACTTAATGTGGCTATAATAGACGTTTTTGTAAAATTTGAAAATATGAAACGGTCACAAGAATTTTATTTTTTGTGATTCAGCTACGAGAATCCTAGTTTCAAATTCTTCTTAAAGATATTTTCAAAGCCACCCCATAAACAAAGTCCAAATTTGACAACAGTAATAGAAATATTAATAACAATTATGTCAAGGAACAATAAACAAGAGAAAAAATCAACTATAGTTGACCACTGTCCAGGTCATAGAAACTCTTTGCATATAATTTGTTAGCAAAATTAATCGACCATGGTAATATGATAGTCATAACAACAATTGGACCGTTATAATGGAAACTGACCAGAGTTGACCATCAAATCAGTCATTACGAGAGCACCTTTGTCATATATTTTGAAGAAAAAAACACAACAACAACATTGTCGTGATCACTTGATTCAATCAACTTCTACAATGATTTTACAGTTGACCAAACAAAAACAAATTTGCCAAAATAACCTTTGTGGTCAAGTTGCAGAAATTTAAAACGTTATCAACATGATGTGACAAAAAGTTTTGTCTAAAAGTTGCCAAAACGTATGGAAAATTGAATTAGTAGACAAGACATTTTTATGAGTAGCCATTGCAAAATATGCAAATGAAAAGAAAAAAAACCAATGAAATTGAAATCTGGTTATTTACATTTTAGAAACCACCAATGAGAAGAAATTCTGTGTTTTATAGAAACTAGAAGATATCATTCAAAATAAACTTTTTTAATAAGTTTCAATGTCTCAATTTTCGGTTTTTCACCTCAAGTTGAATCAAAAATCGATAAAACCATTTAACAAAATCTGCAATAAAATGTTGATTTTTAAATATATCAACAAGAAAACAACTAACTATAAGGTAGTTTTAAAGAGTAAACGTCTCTCGAACTCTGATTATTCCTGTCTTTCAGAAGCCAACTGAAGAGAAATTTGAATGTGCTTTAGAAACTAGAAGGGCAGCTCCATGACTTAAGGGCGTTTTCATGTTGATATCTTTCATAATAAGCTTTTTATGTGAGTTTGAAAATGACACATCTTTAAGCAACCAAATTTTAATTTTTGAGCTACACCCCCCCCCCCCCTTTTCCAGTTTCTAAGACACTTCTAGTTTTTCATAATGCTGCTCCTGAAAGAATAATCAGAGTTCGAAAATCAGCTGTTCATAAGACCATCTTTTAAGTGATTCATTAATCCGTCAAATACCTAGTACACACAACTGATAATTTAAATGCATTTAAATAATAAACGTGTTCTACAGAGGAGCCCTGTGAAGGACAAACAAACAATATGTCGAATTCAATTTCTTCAGTTAATAATCTGAAAATATTGAGTTAATACTTAAATATAATATAGAAACTATTTGACAAAATATTGATTTAGTATTTCAATTTTAAAATATTAATAATAAAGTCAATTTCTATTAGGTGTTCATGTTCTTAACTAGATTCCGTATAATTCCCCTAAACACATTTAATTTAAATTCATTTAACTCATGACTGTGTACAAGGTATTAGTTTACAAAACACTTTCATGATTTTATTGATTTACTTAAAAGTTGAGTCTGAGAACTGCAGAATAACTAAGAGTTTTAGTGACGTTTTTAACACTTGCAAAATATACTAGATATTTTTTTTTTTTTTCATCTTCTAGGTTCAAGGAAGTGTTTAAAAAAATGTAAAGGTGTGTGTCAATGATCTTGAGAATAAGGTAAAAAAACCAAAGCCGCACAAGAAGATGAGATCGAACGATGATAATCAAGCGGATAAACGTTGCGACAAAAATTGTGGTTTAACAAAAACGCACGCACACACAATTGAAAAATGTGTTGTGTGTGGATCATGAAAACACGTTTGGCTTCAAAACACAAACTAAATTAGAAATTATTTAAAGTCACCTAACACCTTTTTTTGTGTGTTTATCATAATACGCTCGTAATACACATAATTACGACTAAAATGAGATAATGTTCGCCACATTTTTGACGAAAGTTCGCCACATTTTTGACGAATGTTCGCCACATTTTTGACGAATGTTCGCCACATTTTTGACGAATGTTCGCCACATTTTTGACGAATGTTCGCCACATTTTTGACGAATGTTCGCCACATTTTCAAAGTATAGCCACAAATGGCAATGGAGGTCAAAAAAGGGTTAATTCAGCTTTGTAGAAACAAATGTAAGATGTTTTATGAACAGCTGATTTTGTTTGCATACTCTCGCTTAATTGAAAATTGAAAGTCTGCTAGAAACTAGAAAGGTAGATAAGATATTAGCATTGGTTGAGTATCGAATTTTCCATTCTACTCCACCTCCAGCATTATTAATACGGATAGCCCATTCGAATCCTGCAAATCTTGAAAAATATTCGAGATTCGAAAACCCTTCGCGCTTTTTTCGTCTTTCGAATCTTTCGAATCCTAACCTAAAAAACAACTATTAAAATTAAAATTAGTTTTAACTCCATTGACGTCCAATAGAAGCAGCGTTCACTAACAAATAAAAACGGTGATCGTTGCAATTTCGGCGGTGGTACACGGATCACCAATAACATTGAGCAATTTTTCATTCGTTACTGATGGGAGGGGTCTCGAAGTTTGTCCATTAAAGAGAGTCCGGGATGCCTCAACACCAGCATGGTATACACCATGTGATAAAAAGGCTCTTCGTAAGCAGCGATTATGGAGAAATAGATACAGAGGTAATTCAAGTTTATTGAATGCAAATGGTTTGCATATTGCTCGTGCAAATGCTAAAAAAGAACTGGCATTGGCCCATAAAGATTTTAAAACTAATAAACTCAGTAAATGGCTGCAAGAAGATCCAAAGCTATTTTGGAGGTGAGTACTCGATTCCAGCTCTTGTTGGGGCAAATGGAGAACTAATATCACACCCAGAATTGAAAGCTTCTTTGTTGAATGAACAAATACAGGAGTGTTTTTACAGCAGATGAAAATACTACACCTAATTCTAGTCTAGAACAATGCATTTTTGGGGGAATATTATTGTTAATACCGAGGGCATTATCAAGCAACTATTGACCCTTAATAAAAAATAAAAGTGGGGGTCCAGATGGAATTCATTCAGTAGTTCTTATAAAATTAGCTAGGGAAGCGGGACCATTTCTTCAGCTAATTTATCAGCAGTCTTTGGATCAAGGGGTTGTTAAAAGTATGTGGAAATTAGCAAATGTTACCCCAATATTTAAGTCAGGTAATAAGTCCGAAGCTGCAAACTATAGGCCTGTATCTCTAACTTCAGTGGTTTGTAAAATTCTTGAGCATATATACTCTGGCTGCATTAAGTTTCTCAAATCTCACAATCTCATTTCTGAGGGCGCTCTTGTGAGACTCAACTTATCCTGGTAGTGGATGACCTCTAGAAAAGTTTAGACAATGGTAAACAGGTTGACATGGTGTTTCTTGACTTTTGTAAGGCATTTGACACTGTTTCACATTCAAAACTTCTCGCAAAAGTTGCAGCATATGGGTTGGGGGGCAGGTAACCAAATGGGTAACTTCTTTTTTAAGTGATAGGAAACAAAGGGTAGTTGTAAATGGGTCTCACTCAGTGTGGTTGGCTGTTAAATCTGGTGTACCCCAGGGTAGTGTGCTGGGTCCTCTTTTGTTCCTGATATTTATTAATGACATCAGCAGCACAGTTGGCAGCAACTGTAGACTATTTGCTGATGATACCCTAATTTACAAAGAGGCATCCAAGACTGTGAAACATTAGCTCTAGACATGAAGGAAATTGAGGGATGGTGTAATACATGGCAACTTCAGTTGAATGAGGGGGAAGTGTAGTGTTATGAGGCTAACTCGGGCTAACTCAATTATAGTATAAATGACACTATTCTTCGGAGTGTCAAGTGTTATAAGTACTTGGGGGTTACAATGACAGATGACCTTTCTTGGAAAAACACATTGATGGTGTTACTGGGAAAGCTCTACAAATGCTTCGTTTTACTTAAAGGACATTGGGCACCTGCCCAGCACAAGTTAAAACTATTGCCTAATAATTTAATATTTAATATTATTTCATTTATTTGTATCTTCTTAATGAATAATATAGGATTCTTATATGAAGGATACGAGAGATTCGGGAACCTTTTAGGATTCGGATTCGAGAAAATGTTGGATTCGTCCCACCTTATTATCCAACATCATTACCTGGAATCACTGCTAGCCTCCACTGCCAGCCACTCGTTTGAGATGAATACCACACAACTCAAGAGGAAATATAATAATTCATAATATCATCACGATTACATAATATATTAATAACCATCAACCTTCAACGAAAACCTGACAGAAATATTTTAAAAACACAAAACCTAGTCTCTCCACCCCCCTTTTTGCTCAACTTCTATCCTCTTTCCCTTTTAAAAAAGAAAACATTTCGTCCCACATAAAAAAAAAGTCACCACATAAATAAATCAGGATAATATCAGTACATCATTGATAACTAAAGCTCGGATTTTCATGCAATATCAAGCAAATGTTTCTTAAGGGCCAGTTGTGAAGTACATGTAACAATCAACCAACAATTATGGTGTTTCAATAAAAAAAAAAACTGGTTAGAGGCTTAGACGCTGATAGTAACCAGGCACCTAGTCTCTAACCAGCCTTTTTGATTAGAAAAATCATAATTGCATGACGATAATTACTTCACAATTGGCACTTGGGATACAAATTGAGAAAGATTTCCTTGATTAGTGCATAAAAATCCGAGCCCCATTGGTAACATTTTTAAATACATATTTCTTTTATTAAAAAAAAACGACAGTAAATAAAATATGAATCTAACTTACTTTTGACTTGTTTTTTAATTTGTTTGGTTGGATCCATCCAATGCTAAAATCAAAAGAAGAAAAATAAACAAAATGCGATTAAACTCTTGTTAAATTTAACAGTTGATTAACATTGCCCTATTGGGGTAAGTATTAAAAGTGAAAAAGAACAAAGTTCGAATTAACAAAATGCGACACTGAACTTGGTTTTAAGTTTAAACACCTCTTTTTTTTTTCTTTCTTCCAAGAACCAAAAAGTGAAAAACAAAAAATATTTTGTGTAATTGGAGTTGAGAAATAACTGAATAAGAAATTCATAAACAAGAAAGAGAACTTTCTGTCAACATTTTTCAAAACTTTGTATGTTTTCCACCCTTCCTTTTGTTGAGATCGTATTACTCGATAGTTTCAACTGTCAAAACAAAAAATACCTACTAATGAAGATTTGAAGATTTCATCTTTTTGAAAGTTCATATTTTTCTCCAACGTTTTTTCTCAATCAATTGCTATTTCAAAAAGACCGGACTGAAAATATATTTCGTGTTATCCGGTTTTCACTTGCACTAGCAAAAGTTCCCTCGTAAAATATTTTAAGTTTTGGTCACAATTTGCAGTCTTGTTAAGCTTGTCAATGTTATTATTAGGGTTCGGATGTTTATGTACTATCAAAGCAAGTGTTTCTCAATTTGTGGCCCAAGTGCCCATACTTGTAAAGTAATCATCATCATTAGTTAACTGCAATTATGCATTTTTTTTCTAATCAAAAAAGGCTGGTTAGAGGCTAGATGTTTGGTTACTATCAGTTGTCAACTAGAAAGTTCTAGCCTCTAACCAGCCTTTTTATTAGAAAAAAATCAATTGTTGATTTAATTGGTCCTTGGGCCACAGATTGAGAAACATTTGCTTGATATTGCATAAAAATCCGATCTCTAGTTATTATATGAGTTAATATACCATAAAAACCAACTGCATGTTTTTTTGTGTCATTTGTGATATGATTCGCACGCAAGTGGACTTTTAAAATAAAACAAATCGCCCACACAAAATGACCTCTAACCTCATTATCATATAAGTTGGTTGTTACTAATTTCTCTCATAATATCAACATGTTCTTCTTTCTCACTTAATCTTTGTAATTAATTTTTCTGTTCACTAATTTTTTTTTTTTGCTCAATTTGTCTCATTTGTACATATCTTTTATATTTTAAGTGTCGGGTTTCTCATTCAGATTACAGTGTGTCAATGTTATTACATTTTAATATAATAAATATGGATATTTTGATGAGGAGGAGAAGAGAGAAAATCAATTGAAATTCCGTTTCCTGGACAGATAAAAACTGTGTGTCCTTGTCGGGGTTTTCTTTTTTAAATGCAGTAATAATAATAATAAAAACTTTTATTCATTTCATTCATTGATAAAAGTTTAAATTGGAACTCTGTGTGGTTCGTTTTATATTCAATGTTCCGATCCAATGGAACCAACATTTTCAATTGTTTCCGCAATCACAATTGCAAAAAAAAAAACAGGTTCTACTTTTTATAAATAATTTTACAACTTTTTTCGTCTCTTCTATTCTTGTCTGTCCATCTTGTCTCAACGTAACGTATTGTGTGGGTGGATTTATGTTGTATTTTTTATGCCGCAAGAATTTCTTTTTTTGACAAAAAATAAATGAAAGGAAAAAGTGGATCCGAATCAAAAATCAGAAATTCGGAAATTCTAAAAAAAAAAAGTGAAAAAAACATCATGAGAAAGTCATTTACAATTTTTTTTTGTATCTAAAAAAAATATACCTAAAATTCCAATTTTTTTTTGTCTATTTTGAGCTTTTGCAGCACATTTTAAAACTAACCGGTTTAATTAATTCGTTGCATCGGCTGTGACATGACGTTCACACATTTATATTAAGAGAGCTCCTATATCTATACAGACTGGCGCGCCTGCTACTATGGATATACAGTTGCCTTAATGTATATGTATAGTTGTTACGTCACAAACAATGCAACCGATTGATTGATTGACCGTTCAATTTAAAATCTTCCGTCCTGTTCGGAACTTCGGAGACAATCGAGACATTAAAAAGTGTGCTAGACCGACCTTCACGTGGTTAGCGTCCGTGTATTGAAGTCCGAAGTAATCCTTCTCGATCAAATCCAATGAATAAAACACTTGTTCGTACAGTTCGTTCGCCATCGCCTTTTTCTACAATGCAAACAACAATAAAAACATAATTAAATTTTATTGACAAATTACATTCATTTCAGGTATATATGAGGCGTGCCATTTCCAAAACGTTGTAAACGCCACATATGGGTGAAATGATTAATCGAAAAATGGGTTGTAAACGCCAAGCTTTTTTTGCAGACGAATTTGCTTGTCACGAAAAAAACTGAAGTAGAATTGTTGTGCAAGTCATAACGTTGTAACAGCCAATAGAAATTCGAGTGGCAACCTGGGCCAGTCACTTATACCTAGTACACATCTGATAATTTAAATGCACTTAAATAATAAATGTGTTCTACAGAGAGAGCTCTGTGTGAAGGGCAAACAAACAATATGTCGAATTCAATTTATTCAGTTAATTAATCTCAAAATATTGAGTTAATACATAAATATAAATATAGAAACTATTGAAAAAAAATATTGATTTAGTATTTCAATTTAAAATATCAATGATAAAGTCAATTTTTATTTGGTGTTCATGCCCTTAACTGGATTCCGTATAATTCACCTAAACACATTTAATTTGAATTCATTTAACTCGTGTGTGTGTACAAGGTTTTAATGATTATAATTACGTTGTAAAGACCAACAATGTCACTATAGTGACAACTTTTCAGCATTATGTCGCATGTTGGCATTTACAACGTTTTGGAAATAGCACGCTTCATTAATGAATTTGAAATTGCCATAAAACGTTTATTTTTTAAAGATACCATATATCATATTACAGATTCTACAGAAACAATAATATTCCATTGTCCACTTTGATTGAGATATTTTTCAATGACAGCTGTGCATATATATGTAACCCTTCAACCTTTCGCCCTATTATTTTTCATGCAAATGAGTTACGGTCACAAAGGTGGACAGGCAGTTAGAAATCGGGGAGAACTTCAGTTGGCTCCGCCCTTGTTATGACGACCAGCAACTTCTAATTGGTTTGTTATGTGGTTCGACGTTGAAAAGGGTGGAACATGTGACGTCAGACTACATAACCCACCAATTAGAAGTTGCAGGTCGTCATAACAAGGGCGGAGTCAACTGAAGTTCTCCCCGATTTCTAACTGCCTGTCTAGGTGGCGCAGTGAAAACGGTAACATTAAGTCGTAGCGCTTTAGCAATCGACCTTTATCCATAAAAGACAAGGTTAAACAATAAAAAATAGACAATAATAATATTAATCGAAATAAAAATCAATCGTGGGTGGAACATGACAACATTTTTTTATTACATCATCATCATCATAATAATAATTTTAATTAGCATTTATGAAAGGAAGTAGCCAAGGTATTTTTTTTAGTATCTACAGTTCGTGAGAGTTGACTCTCAAGTCATGCTCAGATAGTTAGAAATCAGTAGTCCTTCAAATGACCTCTGATAAAACAATCAGCTTTTAGTCACACACACACACCAACAAAATCAATAAAATAAAAATCTTTCGAAATTAGCATATTGATTTGTTTGCATGCCAATATCGATGACCTCGTATCAATTTCCCATTAAAAGACTAAACACTCCTCTCCCCCCACTTCATTTTTCAATTACATCATTTATTGGTAAAAAAAAGCATTGATTGGCTTAAAAAATTCAAATGAATTCAATGAGTTAATTAATAATTTAATATGCACCAAAATTAAATTACAAAAAAAAAATGTCGAAAATTCAATACAAAGATAAAAAGGAAATCTAAAAACCGCACATTCTTTTACTTCTCTTTTATTCACGAATTTATCTAACTTTCAGCATGACGTCACGACTATGAACGTTACGTCACACTGTAGACTAGATTAATAATAAAAGAACGTGTCAGACAAATCTAAGCGCAATTTCACGCTCAGAAAACGAGAAAAAAGAAGAATAAAAAATCATCCGTCCAAAAAATTAGCTCTCTTTTATTATTATTAAAAAAATATATATACAAATTTAGAACAAATTAAACTCATCCTAAAAATACTAAATTGATTATTATATTTATTTTGCTTTTCTATTGTTTTAAAAGATGTAGAAAAAATAAATATAATTATCTTTAATCAGAAAAATAAGATGCTAAATTCATAATGGCAATTGTTTCGTTTTCAATACATCCTACCAATTTGGTTTAACCGGTTCATAGCCACCAATATGGATGCATTTAGGGACACACCAAAGGCTACAATATCCTAGGTCGGCAATATCCATCTGGAATCAGCGTTACGACCTCGCCCTCTCAGCACTATTGACGTTTCTAGTGGTTCGCTACGCTCGTCACAAAAATTAACATTTATTTCTTTCAATTTACGAGAGACTCCCCTGAGGACCAACCATTTTTTTTTATAAGTTAATATAGTTAATAAGGCTTCACACTTTCTACCTGCCTAATTTAGGGGGCATATTAGTTTTCAGACGTTTCCAAAGCCTTACACAGTTTCGAGAGACTTCCAGGGGGCCTTCCAATTTCAAAGAGGCTTTTAGAGTACCGCCACCGCCTTGTTTACCCAATAACATTTTTAATTTTCAACTAATAAGCTTATATCGTTCAAATTTTGTGAATAATATTATGGTCTAACTTAAAAATGTGTAGGTCTTATCATATTCGAAATACATATCGCATATCGAAAAACGCATGTTACGTGGGTGGCGCTGATCAAGCGCCAAATTGAACAAACGCCAAACTGAATAAACGCCAAATGGAACAAACGCCAAACTGAATAAAAGCCAAATGGAACAAAGGCCAAACTGAATAAGCGCCAAATGGAACAAACGACAAACTGAATAACCGCCAAAATGTGATAAACACATTGTTATGTTTGGTTATGTTTGGTTAGGTTAGGTTAGCATGTTTTGTTTGTAAATCTGCACAGTCTGACGTCTATAAAAGCTCACAATATTTGGACCATCAGAATTTTCAAAAAACCTGAATAACCGCCAAACTGAATAAACGCCAAATGGAACAAACGCCAAACTGAATAAGTGCCAAATGGAACAAACGCCAAACTGAATAAGCGCCAAATGGAAGAAACGCCAAACGGAATAAAAGCCAAAAATTTGGCGGTTATTCAGTTTGGCGTTTGTTCCATTTGGCGTTTATTCAGTTTGGCGTTTGTTCCATTTGGCGCTTATTCAGTTTGGCGTTTGTTCCATTTGGCGCTTATTCAGTCGCCCCGTTACGTTGGGCGTACTAGCGTCTAGAAGGACCGGCGCTGAGTACCTGAAACGCGTCTGATATGTGTTTAAAATGAATACTGGAAATTGAATAGATAGGCATTTAGAAATCGGGGAGAACTTCAGTTGGCTCCGCCCTTGTTATGACGACCAGCAACTTCTAATTGGTTGGTTATGTAGTCTGACGTCACATGCTCCGCCTTTTTCAACGTCGAACACACAACAGACCAATTAGAAGTTGCCGGTCGTCATAGCAAGGGCGGAGCCAACTGAAATTCTCCCCGATTTCGCGCCAGATATGTGTTTAAAATGAATACTGAGAATTACCGCCACCTTTACCCCCTCCTCCCCCCTGAAGGTTTTTATTAATTGGATAACAAACGATCTATAAAAAAAATACAATAACATATTATCCTTTAAAGAAATATAAAAGATAGGTTCAAATCGAGGTCCAATTCTCACGAATTTAAAAGATTATGTATTAAGACCGGTCAAGAAAATTACAACAACAAAAAAAAAAAAATCAAGGCCAACAAAAGACTAGATTTTTTTTAATGTCAAAACCGGAAGTAGAAAACTGATACCATAACACCGACTTTAAGTATCCAAAATACATTCTTAATAAAAAAAAAATAATTAAGTTCATATAACCATAAACTTCCTGAAGATAATTTAGATGATTGTCTCTTAAAAATCTCTTTATGTAATTTGTATTGTTTTAAATTTTACTAAAGGAATTGTGTTTGCTGTGTTCAGAAATAAAAGGGGGGGGGGGAGAATTATTATAAAATAATATGTAGAGAAAAAAAATGTTAAGATAAGAAATATAATAATGTCAATGCCATTGGAACACTTTAAAAAGCTAATTTCTTTTTTAAATGGGGGTCATTAAGACACATTTAATTGACAAGAAGAAACCACAAAAAAAAAACGAGAGAAGACACTGAAAATCTTCTCAAATTGCTTAACAAAGTGCTTCTTTAAAATGTAAATAGAAACCAAATTAACACAAATTACAGGCTGTTAAAACAGACATTAATTTAAATAAAATAAGAAAAAAAATATATATAATAGATTTATGAAGCGTGTAATAATAATAAGAAAAATTATATTAAAATAAAATTATCTACAGGGTGAGTGTGCACCAAACACAACTGTACAACGAAATAATCAACTTCTTCTCTACAAGTTCCGTTATTCATCGTTATATATATATATATATATATATATATATATATATATATATATATATATATATATATATATATGGACTTGCCGTCACATCGTTGGACAAATCGATGAATAACGGAATACGTAGTTTCTATGAACGTGACGTCACAATATATGTAATCCGTACTAATTAATCACTAGAAAAAGTAGTCATGAAATCAGTAATCAAACTACTCAACTATCAGTAAAAATAACCAGAAAAATACGTTTTTCTCTCAACGAATCTGGTTAGAGGCTACAGTTTTAGCATCAGCAAGAATAGTTTTAGTTGCTAGTTTTATCACTAACCTCTAATCAGGTCTTTGCGTGAAAAACGAACTCGTCAGTAAAATCGTTTTTCAGTCAAAGAACCTGCTTAGAGACTAGAGTTTTAGTATTAGAAATAGTTTTAAATGATAGTTTAACCTCTAGCCTCTAACCAGGTTCTTTGAGTGAAAAATATATTTTTTCTGATTGCCTTAACAAAATCAGTGACATTGATGTGTTCATAGATTAGAGACCTACATAAAGCCCATGGGCCGGCATTTTTATATTAAAGGCCCATGGGCCTGGCGGGCTTCATGGGCCTCGTGGGTTTGGTGGCCTTTGTGGGCATCACCGGTTTGGAAGGCGTTTCATCATTTCATCATTACAAATATATAGAACTAAACCACATATTATTTCACACATTAATTAAAGTGTAACATCTTCCTCACTGACCAATCAATAAAAAAACATATTAAAGCCGTTAATGGGGCAGTTTCTTTTCTTGGTAAGCATGCGAACTTGTGAACCATTTAGTGTGGAAATTAGAGACCTACACAAAGCCCATGGGATGGTGGGCTTTTGGGCTGGGCTTGGATCGGCATATTTATGTTAAAGGCCCATGGGCTTGGTGGGCTGGGCTTCAGATTTTTACTCAATGTAGGTCTCTATCATAGATGCAAGTGGACGCAATGTCATAGATTATTCAATAGTTAAGATCGATGAGTTTAGAAATATGCACAATTTATTCCGAATCTATTATTTCTCCCGGTTCAACCATCTGACGGTTCCCGTCACCATGACGTCACCGACTGATTTGATAATCCCCTTAATTGAGACCCTCCCCTATCTTTTTTAATGGGCTCCTGTCAGGTTTCATTTTGATTTTGTTTGAATCCACCCTAATATAATAATAATAAAACATTAAAAAGTTACCCATAAAACAACAAAAAAAAATGTTATCTTTTTCTACTATCAGAAGAAAGAAAAAATCAGGTCATACGCAATTTATATAAGAGAGAAAAAATTGGAACAGAAAATCCATTAGGATCAAATACAGGCTTTTGTTTTCACCAAATATCAATGAAATTTATGAAAAGAAAAATCCCTTTAAATATCATAAGTTAGGACAATAACGTCACGGATGTGTTTTACGAGTTCACTTACGTATGCGCGTACAGTAATATTTACAAATGCGTATGCGGAATACATTCAATCATTTCACCCAATCAAATCTTTCCGATTTCTTACGGATGTAAAAACCTGATGGCTGCTCATACGTTATTGTATGTAGGGTAAAGCGACGTGTTACCATGGCAACGCAACAACACCGTGTTCAAGAATTAAAACAATAATGTGACGTCAAGTCCTTATTGTTTTTTGTTGAACTATTAGCATATCTTTCCCGTGTTTTTTTTAAAAGCAGTTACGACGAAAGTTATGATAACAACTTTTGTTATTAACCGGTTTTTTTCCATTTTTTTTAAAAAAAAAGACAAAATTTAAAAAAAAAAAATGGAAAAAACAACAGAAATTTCGGTAACGCCCGCAAGAAATCTTGTTACGTAACAAACGTTTATGAATGCTTGCGGAAGTTACTGACTTTGGAAAGTTTTAAACGCATGTTTGTGTCCATTTGCGGTGCTTAACATAAAAAACGGAAGTAGAACCGGAAGTTGATGGGGTCAAATCTGAATCCTACACAGAATTAGCATTTTTTGTTGTCTTTTTTTATCTTGTCTTATTCACTTTCATAATATAAAAAACAGGTGTTTCTACTAACTTTTACCCCTGAAAACATACAAAACACCTTTTAAGAACTTGTTTTTATGTTTTTCTAGGCTACGAAGCGGATAAATTACCAATTCTAGGCATAAATTCAGTTGAGAATGAGTGTAATAAGCTCATTTTAATGAACAACGTCTTTGTTTACAAAGGAATGCCATAAAAAAAACCTTTAAAACGCCACCCACCGTACATAAAACCATGATGCCTCCTCCTTTTAACTTTAAAGATAACGTTGTTTTTAGATTAAATATACTTAAGTATTAAGTTAAACTTACTGGTAAATCGATACTTAGGTCCGTACCATCCAAGAGAACAACTTTACATTGGACCTGTTGTTTATTAGGTTTACCCGACGATGACGAAGAAGTTGCCGTCGATCGTTGTCCTTTGGCGGTGGCGGCCGAAGAAGACGTTCGCCCTCGTCGTTTACTCAAGAAACGAAGCATTTTAACGATATTTCACACAATTCTCATACATATAAAGGCACAAAAACGAATAGAAATGCATAAATAATCCACTTGTTTGACGCGCGGACTTTGGCGAAAGTGCGAATCAAGCCATTTGTAGAAAAAAATACAATTTATCCTAAACAACCAACTCCAACAACACCCAAAGGTATAATAAAATAACCCACCCTCCCCTTTATTCACATTCCTGGCTATTGTATGTCTCAAAACTCCGCCCATTCACCTCGGCGAGAAAAAAAAAACCTCGCCAAATAGCACGTGCTCGCCGCTTGAGGACGCTGTTTGCAGCAACTTATCTATATACACAGTGATTTTAAATAAATGTGACCAATAATTTTAGTAATTTATTTCAAAATTCCAAGAGGAATGACATACGGGTCGTACTAAAAGGCGTGACGGGCGTGTATGTTAATTTTACGTGACATACGAGTAGCACGCCGTTATACTTTCACCCGCGATTTACTGCATATTCCAAACAAAAGTAAAATAGCTTGCCATACAATATGCTGTCGTCTGAATCTGGGTGAATCTTAGTGAATCTCGTGCATGATTTTGTTCTATGTCGTCCCCCTTGTGAAATTCAATATGAAAATGCCTTTGAACTTTTTTAATTTATTTGAAAAACTGTACTTTTGTGAAAATATTAAAGGAAAATGATAGTAAAACGGTGTTCATGCTTTCAATGTCAATATTTTATACTTATGTTTGGTACACTCCGTAATACAGTATACATGTAAATGTAATTCAGAGTACTATTTAAGAGTATCATAGCAAAACTAAACGGTAACGTAATGAGCGGCTTTTTGTAATTTTTGTAACTTTTTTGGATTTCTTCAATTTATATACATATGTAGTCATTAAATATAAACGTTTTTCTATTTTGAGATAAACTGTTTATGTTTTTACTTAAATTATTACCTATAAGATCAAAAACTAACTAAAACATTCTTGAAAAATAAAAACAATAGTGAATTAATTGAGTGAGCACTCAAAAGCAAAAAAATATGCTTGAAAGGCGATGGTATGTGATGACGTCATTTCATACGAAGCCAAATGCGGCAAGTAAGTAGGTGTAGTAAGATGGCGTATTTATATTTTCTTGTAACAGTACATGTCGCCATTTTAGGTTAGCTCCTTTAGTGAATTTCATTGGTATTATAGAAAAACAACGTGCATCACTGTATCAGTGTGCAAGCTTACTAGTATGTCCTTTTGCTTTTGTGTACGATCACTGCTTAGTAAATTGTTTTCATTTTCCCGCCATTTGATGTAGTAAAGTAATACTGTAATAGTCTAAGGTAGAACCCAGTCATCCGATACACGTGTTTTACTCTTGGCACTTGTTTGTCCGTATTTTAATTATATTAACTGTGCCGTTTGTGTGTCAAAATGGCCAATATTTACCTGTATTAGTCGATAATAAGGTTAAAATTTGAGCGACGCTTGCGTTGAAGTGTCAATTTGCTAATGACAATCCGTTTTGTTTAAAGAAAATCGATTGAAATGGACGAGAATTGCATAAAACCTATACTGAAATTAGACGAAACTGTCATCAATCGAATAGCAGCCGGTGAAATCATACAAAGACCAGCTAATGCACTGAAGGAAATGATCGAAAATTCGTAAATCAATCTTGAAAATGCGTAACTTTGATTATTGACTGATACGTGTCTTGATTGTTTACATTATTTGCAGGTTGGATGCAAATGCTACAAATATTCAGATCACAGTCAAAGAGGGTGGATTAAAATTACTTCAAATTCAAGACAACGGACATGGAATAAGGGTTGAAATATGTTTAACTTTATGTACAAAAAATAATTTAAAACACGGTTGTTTGTTGTTGATTTCTTCAGGAAGAAGACTTGAACATCGTTTGCGAACGTTTTACGACAAGTAAACTCAGGGAATTTAACGATCTTCAGAGTATTTCGACATATGGCTTTCGTGGTGAAGCGCTTTCGAGTATCAGCCACATTGCTCACGTTAGCATTACAACAAAAACGGCCAAATCCAAATGTGCATTTCAGTATGAACTATTATCTGGACATTCTTTCATCTTTGATCAGATTCTAACCAGTTTTTACCGATTATGTTACTGGTTTAGGGTTTTGTATAGTGACAATAAGCCAAAAGGAGCACCAAAACCTTGTGCTGGAAATCAGGGCACAATGATTTCGGTATTTAACAATCAGGATTGCATCATTTTGGGCCAAATTCAATTGAAAAAACTTTGGATTTGAACTTCAACTTGAACCTTTGTTTATCTTTATGAAGTTCAAGTGCAAATTATCTTTCTTGAATTTGGCCCTTAAATTGTAAGATTTTTCTTATATTTCAACCATTTTACTATTTTTATTATTACATAGAGCATTGATTGAATGGTTTATTTTAAACTTATATTTTAAGAATTTCTTGAACTGAACTTCACTTAAATAAGAAAACTGTACTAAAATAAAAGTGATTTTTTTCGGAAGGGACAAGCTGCTACTGACGACCATTCAGCTTCTAAGAGATATTTTTTCTATTTATAGGTAGAAGATCTGTTTTATAATGTTCCGATACGAAGGAAAGCATTCCAGAGTCCTGCAAGTGAATATGCCAAAATATGTGAAGTCGTCGGTCGTTACGCAATTCATAATGCTCGAGTCGGATTCGGTCTCAAGAAGGTTTTAGTCACGCATGTAAAAGTGCCGTTTTAAAATGAAATAATTTGAGGACCTCTTTTTTTTTTTCGTTGGTTCAGCAAAGTGAAGCCGTGTCAGATATCAAAACTAATCCGAATTCGACAGCTCGTGACAACATCAAACTCATTTACGGAGGCGATACTGCGAGGTTATCCTCTTTTCTGTTACTGACTGTTTGAAGTTCCACTCGTATGACCAATTAACAGCATAGAATTTTCTGTTTTCTCAAAAAAGGGAATTGTTTGATATTGATCACGAAAACAAGGATTTAAACTTCAAAATGACTGGTTACATATCGGGAGCTAGTTATGGCAGCAATAAAACCAATTTCTTGTTGTTTATCAATCGTAAGTTCTTGTGTAGATGTATAGGTTATTTTGTGATTTATTAAATTAATAATTTTGTTTTATAGATCGGCTTGTGGAATCTGCTGCTATACGGCGAACGATCGATGCCGTTTATTTGGCTTATCTACAGAAACATAAATTTCCGTTTGTTTATCTTAGGTGAAATATTTTATCTACATTAATTTGATTTTTTTTTCTATTGTGATTCTTTTAATATTTTTTGCTTCTAAAAAAAGGTGGCTACTTCAGTTTGTTTCACACATCTCAAAAATTTTAATTTACTCAGGTTACACATTAAAATTGTTTATCTATCTGTTAGTCTAGAAATCGCGCCGCAGAACGTCGACGTAAACGTCCATCCAACGAAACAAGAAGTCCATTTCTTACACGAGAACGACATCATTTCGGACATTCAGAAAGTCGTAGAATCTCGTCTTCTCAACACTAATCAATCACGAACCATTTACCTTCAGGTTACACTCGAAGTAATTATGGCAAACGTCAGAATATCAGTTAATTATTTATTTCTTCTTCCTTTTAGACGTTACTTCCGACAGCCAAAGAACCGAATAACGACAAAGAAAAATCAGATGGTGATTTATATATTAAAGTTTACAGCAAACTTTTTCCAAGGGACACATTACGATAAAAAAAATTTAAAGTGTTTTAGAAACTGAAACAGTTAATGACACTGCTAAAAGTTTTTTTTTTTTACAGCGATGTCTTTCAAAATAAACTTTTTATGACAATTTTAAAAAGGTGAAAATATTTTTTGTGTAATGTGGATGCAAAAAAACCCTGAAAACGGATCATTGTCACTCTGATATAAAATGTTTTTTTTTAAAGATATTGCCATGAAAAAAAACCTATAGCATAAAATTTAAATTGTTTACGAAACTAGAATGTTTCGTAAACAATTTGAATTTTATCGTAATTTTATTTCTGAAAAAAGTTTGCTTGACGTTTTTACAACCAAAAAACATTTTGAAGCCATCGATCTTTCAAAGTGCAAACCGTTTCTTTTAAAGAAACTTCGAAAGGGGGATCATCTTCGTCAAATTATCCACAAAAGACTGTCAGAACGGATTGTCGTGATCAAAAACTGGACGCTTTTGTTAAAACAATATCGCAAACGACATCAACACAAAAGAACGAAAATGGAGCTCGTCTCAAAGAAATAAAATCCACACCTAGACAAACGGTGCAACAATCAATATCGTGGGTCATGATTTTTCTGTAATGAAATGTCACTGTAGATATTTTCGTGTTTCTTTTTGTGATTTTTTAGAAGCCGTTTAATGACGTTTGCAAACGAAACGAAACAACGAAAATTGGATTTCACATCTGTTCTCAATTTGAGAACGAAAGTTGAGAGCAGTTGTGTTAACGGTGTTTCATTTTTTTATGATAATGAAATTCAAATTTGCATAACTACAACCTGAGTTACTTTTTAATGTAGCTGCAACTTGAATTAGTTACTTATCACTGCAACTTCTTTAGTGTAACTGCAACTTTGCCTGACTTTGGAAAGTAACTGCAACTTGAGTAATTTTAAAAGTAGCCACCTCTCGATTAACTTTAAAAGTACAATTTTAATTAGTACTTTTAAAAGTAACTGCACAGCTTGAGTTACTGTCGGATTTTTAAAAAGAAACTGAAGGTTTTGCAATCATATCTTGCTTAACATCTTGTTAACCAGGAATTATTTTTAAAAACCAAATTTGAACAGATTTAAGAGACATTTTTCGCGATCACTGTTTCGTTGGTTGTGTGAATCGTGAATATGCCTTAGTTCAACATGAAACAAAGTTATACTTACTGAACACGCATGAACTTAGGTTGGTTCGACAACTTCAAAACTTCCTTTAAAAATTCTTCGCAACACTTTAATGGTAATCTTTTTTTTTCACAGCCAACAGTTATTTTATCAGATCATGTTGTACGATTTTGGAAATTTCAGCACGATGAAATTATCTGTACGTATAAAAAACAGGGTTGTGTGATTTAAATCAAATGACTTAAAATTAACGTTAGTATTTACAACAACAAAAAATCAGTAGTCATTGCAAAAATATGCAAATGAACAATAACAATTTCAATAAACTGTGTTTCAGAAGGTAACATTAAGAAGAAATTGAAAGTGTTTAGAAACTAGAAGACTCATAAATAAAAAAATTGATTTGAATAAAATCTTTTCGACAGAAGATATGATTTTGTTGCACAACCCCCCCTTTTTTTAAAAAAAAATGATTAAGAATAATTAATTAACTTACGTTTTAATATACAAACGTTAAAAAAGAGTCCTGCTTCAATCTACGAGCTAATTCTGATGGCTCTTGACGATCCAGAAAACAGTTGGGAAGAAGCAAACGGATCCAAAGACGAAATTGCCAAATTCGTTGCAGAGTTTCTTCAGACAAAATCAGAAATGTTGGAAGATCTTTTTTCTATACAAATAGACAAGGTTATAAAAAAAAAGGCCAATTTGTGTTAAATACAATTCATTGAAATCTTTCGTTGTTTTTCAGGATGGAAACCTTTTATCAATTCCGTATCTTCTAGAAGATTACATTCCTTCGTTCGAAGGACTTCCAACATATCTTCTTCGTTTGTCGAGCAATGTAAGCAAAAGTATTATTCGAATCCAAATTGTGACTTTTTGTATCGTTTTACATGTGTAGGTCAACTGGGACGAAGAGCAGGAATGTTTTGATACGATCTGCATCGAGACTAGTCTGTTTTACGCTTTTTCAAAGCAAAGTTTCAATTCCGAGGCCTCGGACGAAGATTCCGATGATGCAATTGATCTAGAGACCGAATTATCAATCAAAGTTTGTGTTTAACAATCCGATTAAACTTTTTGTCTGTTCATAATGAAACATTTGTATTAAAAGGAGACTCAATCATGTGATGAAACCGAATCTACAGCACCTACATCGACAGCACAGTCTTGGAAGTTTTCTGTAGAACATTTACTTTTTCCCGCTTTTCGTGTCGGTTTTCAGCCCGCTTCGGAAAACTCGGCCAATGGAAACATCTTGCAAATTGCAAATTTACCTGATTTGTACAAAGTTTTTGAACGTTGTTAAATAAAATGATTGATCATTTTGAAGTATTTTAAAAATAAATTTCTAGTTGTATAAAGTGAGCAAAATTCATTAATTTGTTGAAACTAGAATAGTATTTAACTATTTCATGAAACCTTTCGAAATATATTTGTGTGGCAATTTGAAAACAATAACATTTTATGCTACCAGTTCCATTCAGTGTAAAATGATGTATTTTAAATTGTGATTCAATTTTTTTTAAAAGATATCATAAAAAAAGTATGCCATATTAACCTACTTTGCAGTCTATTCTGGTTTATAAACATTGTTTTCTAACAGGCTAGGATCAACTGAGGTTCAGGTATATGTATACCTTATACATGCTTAAAAATTAACTCTAGATTCACGTTTCAAGTCTCAATTATTGGCAATAATATAAAGGAAAGGTCAAAGATCAATAGCAACTAACAATATACAAACTTTCAGATGTCCTGCATTTGGTAGGACACTCAAACGCTGAATTATAATAGAAGCAAATTCACTGTCCTTTCAAATGTAGGGCATCTGGCAACTCCCCACCGTTTCTTGTAATTCCCGGGTTCACACGATGCGTGCAGTGGTCATATACACTCACATTAAACCCCGTACATCTTAAGAATTCTTAACAACAACAAAAATTAAAAAATACTCATTTATATAATGTTTTTTTCTGTGGTGAAACCCTGTGTTTCTTGATGAAAATTCGTGACAAGCACACGCATCATGTAGAACCGGCCTCAAAAAATGTCTTCCATGACGTCACAAACTTACGAAAGTAATCGTTTCCTATTTGGTTCTAACTTCAGGGGTCCTTCCTGAAGTGAGTTAACCGGTTACTGGTGCCTATGTCCCAAGGGGTCAAAATTTAATGATATATAAACACATGTGCTTCTCATAAAATGCATTCTCTAATTATTCTACGAAAGGTTAAAGTGGCTTCTGTCTCTTCTAACAAGAAAAAGCAATGAATATGAACGTGGATTCTTCTTCTTCTTCAGATATTTTTGTTTTATATCGTGACGAAAGAATAATGTTGCTGATATTCGTTTTGGCGGTGGTTTTACCCGTTTCCATGTCTTTTTGGATCGTAACGTCGTTTCTAGCTTACTCGGACGAAGGTATTCACAACTGCAAACGCATACGCAAGCGCATATATGATTTCTAACCCCCCTCTCGTGACGTCATACACCACTTGCGGACGTTAATGAAGGCGCAAACACCTCATTTAGGCAAGAGGGGCGTATGCGTAACCGGTTACGATTACGGTTGCCGCACGTGTTCGCGAGGCTTTACGTATACGGACGCTGCAAGTGGTGGGGGGGGGGGGAAATCAGTCAATCTGCAAATGCGCTAGTCAATTTGCACAAGCGACAAATATTGTAAATAAAAATTGAAGTATTTTAGACAAGGTCACAAAATGCCTAAAAACAACAAGCCAATTTACAAAATGCATTACCTAGATTGGCTAGGCATTCCGTATACGGCCTAAATGTCTAGGCAATGTGTAGATTAAGTATGATTAATTATAAAAAAAAGTATTGTTTTCATTTGTTATTTTGTTTGTGTGTATTTTTTTTCTTCAGCGGATACGTCATCAACATCTCCAGCAAGATGGTTAATTTCTGTTCTGATTCCAATAATAATCGCTTCTTATGGTCTTAGGAAAAAGGGACTCGATTATTCTGGAGCACTCGCAGGTTTCTAATAATAATTACATTAATCTAGAAGCGACCTCGATTTCTCGAACACTTTTGTGGTGACTGAGCTTGGTCAACAAGTGACGTCAACATTTGTGGCTAGACGACGACAGGTCAAAGTTCACTATAGTTGTTTTTTTTTCTTTTCCTTCTTGAAGGATTGTTTGTGGGTTTTGTACTCACTTTCAGTAGTTACTGCTTTATGGCTTCGTTGCTCTGCTTCTTTATGACGTCTTCGAAAGCGACAAAGTTTCGTAGTGAACGGAAACGAAAGCTCGAAGACAACTACAAAGAGGGTTCGTTCGGTTCCATCCATCCATCTGTCTGTCTGTCTGTCTGTCATCTTCAGGGTTTAAAACAAAAGAATTTTTAATAAAATAAATAAATAGCAACAATTATTTTCAGAAAATTCATTTATCATATTTATTTTTTAAAAAAAGTTTATTAAAAAGTTTTTTGTATAAAATTTGTTTGTTTTAATTTATAATTCTTTTTAGAAAATTTATTACCAAATTTATTTTTAGAAAATTATTGAATTTGTTATAAGAAAATTGATTGAACAGATTTGTTTATATAATTTAAACCTCCAATTAATTTATTTTAATATTGTTTATTAATAAAGTTTATAAAAAAAATAAAGGCTTTGAGTTAAATAATGATTTAATTTGAATGTTTCTTAAAAAAATACCATATTGTATTTAATTGAATTAGTTAACTAATTCATAATTATTAGTCTACTTAAATTGTGTTTCAGTTTTTTACTATTTAAATTTTAAGTTAAACATAGTAAATTTTAATTCTATTCAATTTAAAAAAAAATTAAAACAAATCCTGATTTTTTATATTATTCAAAAATCTTTGATTTGTTTTTAATCCAGTTTAATTGTAAACAGCTTTCTAATAATCGCCATTTTGCCTTATATTCTTTAAGGAGGTCAAAGAAATTGGGTTCAGGTCCTTTGTAATGGCGGAATGGCGGCCGAAATGGGTCTCATTTATCTTATCGATCGAGGATGTGGTGAAAGGGTCGTGGACTTTGTGACGGACTATCGTGGTTCGTGGCTGGCTATGGGTGTCTTGGCAGCCCTCGCTTGTTCGAATGGTGATACTTGGGCTTCCGAGTTCGGGACGGTCATCGGAAACTCGCAACCTATTCTTATTACGGGATGGAGGAGAGTGCCGCGTGGTAACAACTAAAAGAACCCACGAATTTGTCAAACCTCTTAACCTTGATTGCATTTTTTGTACATATTAAAGGTACGAATGGAGGAGTTTCGTTTGTTGGAGTCGTTTTTAGCATTCTCGGTGGATTTGCTGTCGGGTTGTCATATTACTGCTGTCAGTTACTTACAATTAATCAACACGTTTTGGCCGAGAGTCCGCCACAGTGGCCAGTTATAGTTATCGGAACTTTGGCCGGATTTCTAGGCTCGATTATAGACTCTCTTATTGGAGCTAATCTACAGTATTCCGGTTTGTTTCTTTTCATTTTGTGCATGTTTTGTGAAATAATTGAAAGTGTTTTGAAAATGACCCTACTTTAAGCAGACAATATTTTTTTTACAATTTTGTCTATAAAAAGTTTATTTTGAAAGATACCATCATTTAATATCCCTTAAGTGACTGAGCTACCCCTTTAGTTTCTAAAACATTTTCTAATTTCTCCTTCCAAAAGACATTTTGTCTTTCGGAAGGAGAAATTAGAAAATCAAGAGTTCGACAATCACCTGTTGATAACCAATCTTAATAACATTTTTTCAAATATATATTAAAATATATTAAAATATATTAAAATAAGGGAAAATTAATAAAATGAAAATTGTTCGTCGGTTATATAAGACCTAAAATAACACACATACCACAGTTAAAAGCAACTGAAAATTGATAGAAGTAACTTGTAAATGAATATTTCAGTTCACCATTAGTCAATAATAACTCTCCACTAAAGTTCAGTTGTCTCCGTTAGAAATGGTATCATGCTTACTTTGGTATCTCTCCTAAGGTGTCGATCAAAAGACTGGACACGTCGTTGAGAAACCAGGTCCCAGTGTTCGTCGCATCTGTGGTTTAGCTGTGTTCGACAACCACAGCGTCAATCTGTTGTCGAGCATTGCATCTGCGCTGCTCGTTCCTCGTATGGCAATGGTCATCTGGGAGCTCTTGGTCTAAAAGACACAATAAGTCCATTTGAAAAAATATAATGAAATATAAGAGCTTATGATGATGACTTTGATTATATTATTTATTCTGTAATTTTGCATTGATTTTTGGATCAAAAACTGTCCATTTTTCCTAAACATTTTTTGCATGTATTTTTTACTACTATATTGTTGTTATATTTCTATACCAATTGTGCCTAAAATATTAGCCCTGTAGTTAATAAACACTTAATAACAGTTGAACCCTCCATCTACAACAATTAAATATAATATAAAATATTATAGGAAGAAACAAAATATTTTCTCTTACATATTAGTAATTTAATTTATATAATAATAATTGTGCAATATTTTTCATTGAAATTATCAAATCAATGAATATTTTCATTTTTAAATGCTATGCATTATTATAAGAAAACAAATCCCATGTAGAAAATTCAGATATATAGTTATAGCTATTTTTTGTTCGATGTATAAAATGATTTCTTTTTCTTCAATAAAACGTTCTTGAAATTGTTTGTAGTTTTTTTTTGTAAAAAAACGACTTACGATTTTAGTTGCACTCTATACATTGTTATTTTCTATTGTACAAATTGCAACTAATATTAAAATGTATATTTAAAAGTTTTTACACTAATTAAAAAAAAGTGTTGGGTGTTAGTCGCACCCTGTACAATATACATAGCTATTATATTGTACAGGGTGCAACTAAAGTTCAAGTTTCTATTTTTAAAGTGATTTGCGCTATTTCATATTTTTTTTAAATAAAAAAAATTGAATTTGAATAAAAATATTTCTCATATATTATTCTAAAAAAATTCGAGAAATAAAAATTGTCAAAATGGAAGAAAAAAATAACATGTTGAGATATTTTGTTCACACCTTGTACAAGTCATTGATTCATTTGAAATGACGTCACCGTCGTGACGTAAAGTCACTTCCGCCAGTGAATTACGCCATTTCCGTTTCGTCTATCACCATCATGGAGGTTTCCTTTACGTTTTTCAGGTACAAATTTCATTTCTTTTGTCATTTCTTTCGTTTTCAAGCGGTTAGATCAAAGGAGATTACGTTATTTGACAATCGTCTGCTTTCATCAAAGTTAGTCAATGAGGATAAACACATTTAAAGCTGATAATTTAATTGATTCTGATCGTTTTTAACGTTGAAATCGAAGTGAGGTTTCGATAAAACCCCTTTTCTTCTTCTTCTTCCTCCTCCTCCTCCTCCTTCTGACGTTACACACCTTAAAATTTAACACTTTTCTTCGTTTTACAATAAACAAACACTCGATCAATGTTCGTATTATTAAAATTTCATCTATTTTCACTGGTTTTGACACGAATTTATCCAATTTAAATGTGAAAAACGACTAAATCTGATCGAAATTTGATTCAGATTTCAATGCAAATGTCAATATGAAGATGTCTTTCATTCAGATCAAAACGAATTCGATCGCTTCTTAAACAATTACTGTGTTAATTACGTCGACATCGTTTGGTTTTTGAAAAAATCTTTCGATTGGTAGCTGTCTAGCCTCTATGTACGAGCTCATTAAGCTATTTCGTACCTTTGGCGCATCGTGTAGAACAACTTTGCCGTCTGAGCTTAGAGGCTAGCGGCTTCTAAACTAATAAATACCCCGGTTAGAGGGTAGAAATAAGTTCTCCTGATCATTTTTGACGTTTAGAAACTAATTTCGTTGTGGTTTTTTGTGCGTTTTCAGTTCGGTTTCTTTCTAAAGAAGTGGATTGTGTGTGAGTGTGTTGGAGGGGAAGCTGAAAGATGGGAACGCCGCTGACAGGAGGCGGAAGGAGAAGAGTAGCGGCAAAGTTACATTCGGCCGAGGAACACGCTCTCGACATCATAGCCAAAGAGGTGAGAGAAACATCGAGAATTATATTTTATAATAAATTTTAAGTGTTCTTAATTACAGTGGAAACCGTTTAACACGAAATAGAAGGGACCGTAGGGTATTTTTAGGATTAGGAAACGTTAGCCTCTAAGCTAAGGCCGTGGAGTTGTTATATAGGTTGTGTTGAAGGCGTGGAATACATAGAAACGCTGTACCGCATAGAGGCTACGCGGCTACTAAGAGAATTTTCGGACCGGAATATTATTTCGTTTTAAACGGTTTTCACTGTAAAATAAAGGCTAAATGACAGGTTTAAAGAAAAATACAGGACAAGGTAAAAACAAAAGGTAAGGATTGTTTTTCGATTTCTTAAGAAAAGAAGCAGATCGGAATATATAGTCGAATCTTAACTTTACGTGGCTTCCATGAATTCAGGTTTGAACTCGATATGTTTGAAAAGGGATTCGAGTTCATTTTAATCAATTCTACCACAAAAGAAAAGAAAACAGGAAAAAAATTAACTTTATTATTTAAATAATATTAATATTCATAAAGAAAGTCGTTTCAGACACTAACTTAAGTTAGTTGCAATATAAGCAACTGTTCGTTATAACACTTACTATATATAGAAGTAACTGTTAAATGTACTATATGAAAGTAACTGTTTTCATGCAAAAGTACAGTGGAAATAGTTTAACAAAAAAACGGAAGGAACCGTAAACTTCTTTTTCGTGTTATAGGATTTTTCGCGTTATCCATTTTCGTATTAAAAGGTTTTCATTGTTTACTACTTAAATGTACTTTGGAAGTAATTGTTTTCATGCTAAAATAACTACAGTTGTTACGATTACTATATGGTTTACTATTAACGTAATAATTTCATTAATTAAGGATTTAAAAAAAAAAAAACAGTTGACTCGAGTAACAGTAGGGGAAGAATCTTCCCTTACTGTTACTCGAGTCAACTGCTGTAACTTTTTTTTTAAAAAAAATTCATAAATTTTAAAATGAAATCATTACGTTAATAATAAACACACACTGAAAAAACAGCAGAAAACAGAAATGGAAAAAAATATATACGGCGCATCTAATAAATGCCTTAGCTAAAATTCCTTGGGATTTTTTTTATGCTGGTGTGATTCTTCCCCAACATATACACACAGAATATTGTTGTAGTTTATGACAAAAAAAAAAAGAAAAGTAACTGTTTCTAATTGTAACGTAAGTTACATTACGTAGTTCCTATTCTGCTCTAGATACTTTTATGTTTGTTTTCTGTCAAGTCCAATTTATTAATATTATTATTATTGAACAACACAATTAAGAGATTTGTCAGTGTCATATGACGATTTCTTCTCTAGTCTGTCTGTCTGCCTGTCAGTATTTGTTTAATTGAAACCGAATGTTTGAACAGATGTTAAAAGATAGAAATGAATTATTAAAACATTGGACATTAAGAAGAAAAGAAAAAAAACTCCAGTTTTCAAACACGAAAAGAAGGCAAGTCCTGATTACCATAATAATAATAGTAACTTCATAACTGATGAGGATAAGGTTGGAATTTAGAATAAATGGAAATGTGTTATATTAATGAAACATGAGAAAGCATAAAGTAACGGATTACTTAACTCACGTTTGTTTTGTTTGAAATCGAAACATAAAAACGACGTCACTCAGAGCTTCAATTTCCTCCTTATTTTTTTCTTCCTTTTTTTTTAATCTTCAATACTGATTAACCAAAAAAAAAAACCATTTGATAACTCGACTATATAGTGAGTGATAATGTGGTGGTGGTGTTGACTGTTGACTTTGACTCAACGTTATACCGGAATTTTAACTACAATAACTTGATTGTTATTATTAGTGAGTATATCAATTACATCTCTTCACTTGTACGACAAAATTAAACCAGGTGATTAATACTGGTTCTAGTCTTAATGATTACAAACGAAGGCTAAACGAATTATGTCATTTTTCAAGCAATGAGATTGTTTTGAGGCTAAAAAAAATTCTTTAACTCAAGGTTGTACACTTTACCAACCTTGAATTAATTGTATGAATTTTAACTTCTACACAAGACTATTGATTGAAAAACTAAAATGAATATTTTAAGAAAAAAACAACTGCTTTTATCAAGAAGTTCAAAGTTCATTTTTTTGTTATTTGTTACCAGCTTTACAGTTAGTTTTATTTGACATCTATAGTTGCCTCACAGTGAGGTGAAAGCTTGTGACGTCAGAGGGGTTGACACAGAATTTAGGCTTGTTTCAAAAACCTGTTTGTTTGAAGTGTTGAGAACGTTTGATGTCTTCACTTTTCTATCAGACTAAATGACACTATCCTAAATTTCTTATCAACCCCTGTGACGTCACAAGCTTCCTCTTACAGTGAGCCAACTTTTAATTAGATAAGGGTAGCAGTCGGGAGTTATTATCTATAAAGAAAATTAAAAAAATGTAGCATCCGGAAACATGTGGGCGGGACGTCTATATAAAAAAAATATTCGTCTGGAAGCTTGCTTTCTGGAGACTGTGACTAAATTGCAAAGTACAGTCTGTACATATACTATATAGTGACGTCATGTTTGCGCAATGGCCTCTTCCTCGCATGATGGGCTTCATATGACAAAAAAAAACAGCAAAATCAAGCATATCCGGAAATGCTTTTCTTTTCACTGTTTCTCTAGTCTCGAGTTTAGAGCATTTAAATATTTTTCGACTTTTGGACGTTTTTTTGAAAAAAAAAGCCAAAGACTAGAGCCTTGGTTTTTGGCCCATTTTTTCGAACTTTAAAAATTCTTGAATCCTTGCACTTTTCCGTGTTTTTTTTTTTGGGGGGGGGGACTTCTATGGCCAGTTGAACGCTCCTGAGGCATTTTATAAAGCTTTTAGACTATAAGGTGGATCAGTCACCCTTTTGGATTATTTACAATATAAAGAAATAAGTATTGTTTCCGATTGCGCCCAAAATACATGAATTGGCTTTCTACACTTTTAATTGATAAACCTATAACTCTGATAAGATTAGAAGTGAACTTCAATTGCAATAATAAATCAATTTAAAACGGTTATTTCTTTGACTTGTTGTTAATAACAATTTAATTCAAATAGTAATTAAATTAAAACATTTTTTTATTAGGTCGCAGGTCATACATCACTTATTAAACCATTGTGAACTTTTAAATAAGTCTTATATTATAATTTATGATGGTTTAAATGATTTATGACTGATGTGACTTGAGAACAAAAGTTAGTAAGTTGTTTAAGCTTGTTTATAAAGCAGCCATTGCAAAATATGCAAATGCAAGAGAACAATAGAATAGTACTTTTTTGTGTAATAACTTAAGTTGTAATAACCATGGGCGACTAGCACAATAGTTTAATTTTGCAATATGTTTTTTTTCTTAGGATTATTGCTTCAGCTCATTTACGTAAAATTTGAAGTTAACTAGAAACTGTTTGGCTTTACTAGAAAACTAAGACTAAACATACATACAGGTAGCTCAATTGAGAGCCACTAGTTGAGTATTTCGTGCTCTAGCATCTGAGTGTACAGGCAATTAGAAATCGAGACATACAGAAGTTGGCTCCACCCTTTTTATGACGACCGGCAACTTCTAATTGGTTTGTTGTGAGGTTCGTCGTTGAAAAGGGCGGGGCATGTGACGTCAGACTACATAACCAACCAATTAGAAGTTGCCGGTCGTCATAAAAAGGGCGGAGCCAACTTCTGTATGTCCCGATTTCTAATTGCCTGTTCTGAGTGTGGCCAATAATAGATGGCGCCACATCTACATAGAGCTAAATCCTTTCTCGGTTATACTGCGATTCAAGGTTTAAACAAACTAAAATCTTTTTATAAAAATAGATCGAAAGATTCGACAAAATATGAAGATTAAGACCATTGTCTGGCAAACCGCTTTTGGTGGTCGGGTTCGACCGCATAATGTAGTCGGTTTATGGTGAAAATCGACCACTCGAGTCGACTGCAGTGGGCCTAGTGCTGCGAAGTGAACTGCAAAAAAGTTGACTCCAGTGGTCGGTTTTGCAGTTGAACTCGACCACTAAAAGTGGTTCTTGTGAAAGGTCTTTTAAGGAGAGGCTTTACAATTAATACTCACTCATTCACTACGTTTTTCTAGAACAGGGAGTTGAGCTACCTCTATGTGCAGTAGGCTATAACAACTCTTGCAGAGAAGTTCACTTTTACCGGATCAACTTCACATTTTCTCTTCCACGGCCAATTAATTATGTTGTTGTGTTTAAAGATTAAATTAATTTGAGCAAAAGGATCATTATTTAATTAAGACGTCATTTCATTTATGCAATAATTGCGTTGTTGCTGCAAAATTCACAAGTGGTCAACATATTCCCCATTTTTAATTTTTAATGCCTTTTCATTGGCTCCTTCTAAAGAATTTCACTGCATAATTAATTTATTTGGGCCAATTATACTTAACATAAAAAGATTAATATTGAATGTTAGCTGTAACATCAAATAAAGAAATTTTAAAGTATGTTAGAAACTGGAATAGTAACACTATTATTTTTAAGATAAAATTTTAAGATTTTATGAAAATATGACTCGTTTTTTCTCAACAAAAAAAAAACTTTCAAAGTTCAAATCAAAAAGTGACCATTTTTTCAAACTTGTACAAATAAATGTAATAAAGGTGTTTTCCTGATGATGACATCTTTTAAAATAAAACATTTTTCAAAAAAAAATGTTGGATTTTCTTTCTTTTTGAAGTTTTTTGGAAAAACTTCTAATAAAGAGTGTTTCGATTTGTATAAAATACCATAAAAGTACTTTTAAGTTCATTCTTTTACTTTTCTATTTTCTAACATTTTAAATTTCTTCAAGATGTTACGACTAATACAAGGTGGACCACAAACAAAGTGGCCTTATTATCGTGCTAAACCGCCCTCTTTCGTCAAAACCTAACTTCTGACAAGTCAAAAGAAAGGGTTTTTATTCAAATTCCTGGTTTTCACCCCCACCTAGTATTAGTAGTGCTCAAACCCCCCTAACTAATTCTTGAAACAAGTTCAAAAACTATAAACTATTTTAGTTTATGTCTTTACAAGATTGAGTTTGAAGGAAATTCTTTTAAGCATTTGCTTCTAAGCAAATGTTTCCTAATGACACAATGACCAAGTTCTAAATAGAAACATACACTGGTTAAACTAATAGGCTAAAAACAAAGGGTTGCTACGAGCCCTAGTTAACTTTTTGGTGGCCCCCTTGAGAGTTTCTTGACACAACCATTGAGAAAACTCGCAGTTAGCCTCTATGTACGAACTCGTACATCTCTTTCGCCTTATTGTGCGCCTTTATTGCAACCTAAGACCAGGCGCAAATTAGGCCCACAATACAAACTTGCAACCAGCAACAGTCTCTAGCAACTGTGACACTACACTAGCTCTACCGCTACAGTTTGCAGGCACCAAACTGGTAGCTGGCAACAGTATAAGTTGGATGTTGCTTCTGCTCAGTATGGTCAGCAGACTCACAGAGGGAACACAAGCAACCATTGTGTGTCAGCAACCACTTTCACAGGCCATTAGAAATCGGGACGCGCAGAAGTTGGCTCCGCCCTTTTTATGATGAACGGCAGCTTCTAATTGTTTGTTATGTAGTCTGACGTCACATTTTCCGCCCTTTTCAACGTCGAACCACACAACAAACCAATTAGAAGTTGCCGGTCGTCATAAAAAGATCGGAGCCAACTTCTGCGCGCCCCGATTTCTAAATGCCTGTACCACTTTCATGTCGCGTGATCATGATTTAGTTGTTGGTTGCTCTGCTCGCTCACTTCGTTTCCTAATTTGTGCCAGACCTAACAAGCTCAACAGTCTCGGGTTGGAGGCTAGCGACTCCGGATCGAAAGAATACACCTAGATATCTGTTGACATTAAAAATTAAGAAAAATTCACATACTCATACTTACATTATTTGTTGGTCTGCAATTTTTGATCCGCTTTTGGCAATTCCAAAGATGTTTCTGAAACTGTTCGGAAATAATTATTAATAAACATGTTTTTGCAAAGAAAATGTTGTTTAAAAAGCGACTAGTTGTTCACATTCAGAAGAACTCTTTTCTGTACTGATATACATGTATATGTTTGTCCTCGAAAATTATTTTGGCAAATGAGTCCATCATAAGGTTTAGTTAGTCCCCTTTTTTGATGAGTTCCTGTCTTGAGCTGAGGATTTTTTTTTTTCGATTCTAAATAAATTTAAAAAAAAGTTAAGGTTTTTTTTGGTAAGAAAAAGCAAAGAGAGCAAAAAAAAATACCTCATACATTCTCGACAGGTGTACTCTTTTGGCCGGCGCTTCATATGGACCACTTTGTGGTACTACGGACCATCAATGAAAACAATGGCCGGCTGTTGGTGTGGGCCACCGGTATGATGGCAGAGGTTGCCACTTGTGAAAGGTCTAAACTACTCATCGCCACTGTGGTTCGACAAAAAAAAACGGTGGTGGTGGTGGTGGCAGCTCGTTGGGAACACCCACTATGTAATCAATAGTCCGCTGAAAAAAAACGACGACATCTGGCGCCAAAAAGTGATCCTTGTGAAGCAGGCCTTAAATCTTTTTATATGTGTTAGTAAATAAAGAGTTAACAACATACATACAAATGATAGATACTTCATAAATGAAGAGTGAAAAATGTTGGCCAAGATGAGAAGAAAGAAAAAAATATGCTACATTCTTATTTCACTTTGAATAAATGTTGCCATTTGTTGATTGTTCAACAAGACCACCAACTAAATTCATTGCCAAACGGTGACATTTTATAGTTTTAAAGTCTCTTGAACGCTTATTTTGTGTTTAAGCAGAAACTCCGCAGCCTTATTACCTGATCCCAGGGCTGGATTACGGCTTGGGCGGAGTGGACAAATGCTAGGAGCATATTTTAATTTTGTAATAGAAATGGATCATAAGTTCGTCAGCCCCTAACCATTTATCGAGGTTATATTTTCTTTTTTGCCCAAGGGACCGGGGTATGTGTATACCTTAATCCAGCTCTGCCTGATCCACAACAAGCTGACAAAAGTGCAATATGCATTCGAGACAAAACACAACAAAAACGCAAGAAAAAGTAGATTTCGAAAACCAAAATAAAACCGAGACAATTGTCAGCAGTGTTCAAGACAAAACCACAACACAAACAAAATTGGGTTTTGTTTCTGTTCTGTTTGAGTTGACAAACTGTTACTTAGTTACCGAGACAAAACACATATCCTTTTTACGTTTACCGATTTGAGCCGGGAACATGGAATTGTTTGTGAAATTGCAGACAAGACAAAAACAAAATACAAAAGTCGCAGAAAGTTATTAGAATTGTCGCCAATTTGTCTACAAACACTAAGTTTGTGTTTTGTCAGCTTAATGTGAATCGGCGTTTAGCTTAGAGGCTAGCGACTCCTAATTTGAAATAATACCCAAATAAAAATAAATTAAATCACCTAGAAGTAAATGTGGTTTTAAAGTGTAAACCACACCTAAAACTTAAGACACTTAAAGTGTTTAAAGAAACTAGAAAGGAAATGATCTTTTAAAATAAACTTTTTAATAAGCAAAAATTAAAAAAAAATCGTCTGTTTAAAGTTGAGTCCTTTTCAAACTCACTTAGGCCACTTTCACACGAGGCCACATGTTTGACAGTTACTGAATTTACATGAACACAACCACTTTTTTTGACTGCAAAGTGAAGGTTAGTCTCGAAGGTGGTTGATTGGGCTGTGTTGATTGCAATGGAAAGACACTCAAAAGTGGTCAGTTTTGGCAACAACCAGACTTCATTTTGTAGTTGAAGAGTTGTTTTAAAAAGTGGTTTGTGTGCCAAGGGCCTTAGAATGTATATATTAAAAAAAATATCAACATGAAATTACTCAAGTGAGCCACCATTCTAGTTTCTAAAGCACATTGAGGGTTTATTTTATTTCTTCGTTTTTTCTCTTGAATGACAGAATTATAAATCAAAGAGTTCGAGAAACGGTTTACACTTTAAAACCATCTTAAATAGAAATTATTTAAATTCTATAACGAAAAGGTTGAACGATTTTTAGGGAAACTAACACAAATTCCGCCTCATTTCGTGTTTCCTTTTCGAAGATACACCGAGAGAACACATTATTGGAAATGCTTTTCAGGCGTCTCTTGTGTAAAATTAGTGGTTTCCTGTATTTTGCACATAAATTTATATACTGGAGAAGGAAAAAATAAAAAAAGATTATTATCCCTTTTTTTCTGTAATTTGTTTATGTTAAAACATTTCTTTTTCTCAAGAAAATAAAGACAACTAACTGACAAAAAAAGATTCCCTGCTGTTTTTAAGTGAATGTTGTTGTCGTCATTAGTTTGTGTTATCCAAATTGATGCCAAGATTTAAAAGTAAACTGAGAAAAAAGAATTTACTTTAAACATTCACCAAGTGTGGGGGGGGGGGGGGGGCGGGAGTAAATAAAGTAACCACAGGATTTATTTATATATAAAAACATGAGAAAAATGTAACAAAAAAATGTTCTGGGAGTTTTTTTTTTTTATGCGTAGGTTGATGGTGGTTTAAGATATTCTTGTAAGAAGAAGATTCAGAAAAATGACTCAAACTTTGCTTATTTGATGACTAGACTTAGAGAAATTCGTTCGCAATTTCGAAAAATCGAGATCGGTTTTTTGAAAATTTTTTTTTTTTAAGTATTTATCACCAGTCCATCAAAATCAACAATTACTTTTACTTGCAATAAGTATTTTAAAAGTTTAGAAAATTGACCTTCTAGAGGAAAGCTTAGGTGGTGACAGTACTTAGTAAAAGTTCGCGTTTTTTTCAAAAATCGGGATCGGGTTCTTGAAGATCGAATGAACTTTGAAGTATTGTTTTCGTACTTATCATCAGTCCATCAAAATTAACAATTACATTTTCTTGCAAAAAGATGTTTAAAAGTTTAGAAAATTGACATTCTAGAAGAAAACTTAAGTGAAAAAGTTCGCGATTTCGAAAAATCGGGATCAGTTTTTCGAAGTTCGAAGTATTGTTTTCGTATTTATCAGTCTATCAAAATTCCTAATTACTTTTTTTTTCTTCTTTATAAGTATAAAAAGTGTGGAAATGAAGAAGAATTCAAGTTTTTGTTTTTGTTTCTAGTCTGAATAAGTAGATGATTGCGACAACATTCTTCCAAAACTATTTTGGAAACAAGAAAAGTTTTTCTTCTTCTAAAGTTCTTCTGTTATTTTCAAGAAGAAAAAAAAGGACCATAAGTTTTTGGTTGTGTGGAGTTTATTTTCTAAACTTATTACCACTTATGACATTCTGTCTTGTATTTGCTTGTGTTGATGGTGGTTGGTGGTAGTGTTTGAAAATAACTTCTTTAAAGAAGTTTTTTTAAAAAAAAATTGTTGTGTCCTCAATAGTTTTCACCAACAAAAAAAGTTGTGACACATTCTACATAGAAGAAGTAACTGCCAACAACGGATTTTTCTTCTTTTAATTTGATGGAATTTACAAGTTTTTTTTTTAGATAAGAAAACATTGAATAAGATGGGGTTTTTTTTCCCTCCCTCATTCTCTCTCTCTTTTGGAAGTTTTGAAATTTATTTTCCTGAAACTTCGACTTTAAAGTAGAAGTTTTTATGTAAGAAATTTTAAAAGTCTACAAAAAATCAAAAGATTTGTTTGCAAAACTTTTTTCCAAGGCAGAAAATTCCTTATTTAGACATTATTTGCAACAGTTTGTCGAGCGATGCGAGTTCGGTTAATCTGGGGTTAAAGGATATTTTTGTCATAATATAGTAAATTGAGTTTAAGTTTTATTTGGTAAAAAAAAACAAAAAATCAATGGTGCTTGTTAAGAATACGAATAATTTGGATTTAAGCAAAATGGATCAACTTCTACCTGTTATACTTTACATAAAGAACTTTCGTTCGTCAAGACCATACAAAACTGAACAAAGAAATCATATTTCAGTAAGTTTCTTCTCTTTTTACATTTTGAACAAAAAAACGAGGATACATTTAATTAATTAATTAATGCGTCTTCAATAAATAGGTCGGAATAATTTTATACCTTACGGTGATTTCAAACTGTGAAGCAAAATAAAAAGAGAAACTTGAATGTGATTTAGAAACTAGAAGGGGGCTTAATACCTAGTACACACCTGATAATTTAAATGCATTGAAATAATAAATGTGTTCTACAGAGAGAGAGCCCTGTGTGAAGGGCAAACAAACAATATGTCGAATTCAATTTATTCAGTTAATAATCTGAAAACAATGAGTTAATACTTAAATATAAATATAGAAACTATTGACATTAAAATATTGATTTAGTATTTCAATTTAAAATATTAATAATTAAAAGTCAATTTTTATTTGGTGTTCATGTCCTTAACTGGATTCCGTATAATTCACCTGAACACATTTAATTTGAATTCATTTAACTCATGTGTTGTGTGTACAAAGGTATAAGGGCTCAATCACTTAAAGGGTGTTTTCATGTTGATATCTTTCAAAATAAACTTTTTATGTCAGTTTGAAAACGACTCATTATTTTTTTTTTAATTTCTCTCTATAAAAAGTTCATTTTTGAAAGATATTAAAATGAAATTACTCTTAAGTGATTCAGCAACCCTTCTAGTTTCTAAAATACATTCAAGTTCCTCTTCATTTTGCATTTGAAAAAAACCTCCAGAAAAATCAACAGTTCGAGAGACGTTTACACTTTAAAACCATCTTAAAATGCAAACGCCTAATTTCTAAAAACAAGAAAGTGTTTTAGAAACTAGAAGGGTAGCACAATCACTTACGGGTATTTTTATGTTGATATCTTTCAAAATAAGCTTTTTAGGTGGGTTTCAAAATAACCCAACTTTAAACAGACGATATTTTTTATATTTTTGTATAAAATTTTGAAGGATATCAACATGAAAATACCCTTAAGTGATTGTGCTACCCATCTAGTTTCTAAAACAAATTCAATTTCTAATTAATGTGTCGCCCTTGAAATTAAGTTAGAATGTATGGAATATTTCAGTTTGTTATTACACATGATCATTATACATTGCCTTTTAAACGCAATTTTAAAAAGAAATTGAAAGTGTTTTAAAAACTAGAAGAGTAAAACTCAATTATGCAAGGAGTTTTCACGTTTATATCTTTCAAAATAAACTTTTTATTGTCGTTTGTTAAAGAGGGGAATGGGGAAAAAAAATAAATCAAAGTTGATAACTTCAAATTCTTCCCCAAAAAAAGTTTATTTTTAAAGATGACATGAAAATCATCTCAAGTGATTCATTGACCGTTCTCGTATCTAAAACACATTTTTTTTCTCCATAAATGTTGCTTATAAAACGCGGATTCACTCTGAAATTCTATTCGATTACTTTTACTTGCATAATTTGCAATGACCGTTAAAATCTTAACACGATAAAAACGTACTCTTTTTGCCGTTTTTGTTTCAGGCCGAGGCTCGTCTCGCAGCCAGAAGGGCAGCTCGAGCAGAAGCTCGAGAGATAAGAATGAAAGAACTGGAGAAACAACAGAAGGAGGCTGACCAACAGAGTGACCGCCACTTTGAACTTCTCAATGAACCAGTCAGAACTGTGCGCCAGGTTCAACAAACGAAATTTTTTATTTGGCTGAATGCGATTTTTTGTTGTTGTTGTTTGTTGTCGTCGTCGTCCGAGTTTCAAAATTCTTGTGTTTATTTTGTCATTATAAATGAAGACGGTGACACGAACCGGTTCGCATGGAGGATCGTCGTACGCTGGATCGAGAAGAAGTAGCGAGGATTCGACAGATTTGGACAGTAGAGACAGTAGAGATCTTAGGCATCAGTTAACGGACTTAGAAGATAAGTTTCGAAAAGCCATGATCCACAACGCGCAACTGGACAACGAAAAAGCGTCTCTCGTTTATCGCGTCGAAACACTCAAAGACGAATTAGAAGAAATCGAAGAAAATTATATCGAATTGCAAAAGGATCATAAAGAAAAATGCAGGGTACGGAATCGTCCCTCGTTACAAAGTTTTAATTATTACTCGAGACTAATATCGAACATCTTATGGATTTCTCTTATGGTTTCTGTTTTCAGGATTACGATTTTCAAAAACGAGACATCGAAAAGGAAAAAGAGGAAAACGAAAATTATAAACTGCAATTGGAGCAAAGGGATAAATTGATCGAAGTAATTTGAAAACAGGGGGAGTTACTAGTGTGGGAAAAATGGAAAAGTAACTTGTGTTGCTTTAATCAGTTACTTTGAAAGTAACCTTGTTGCTTTAATCAGTTACTTTGAAAGTTACTGCGTAGCTTTAATCAGTTAACTGTTTGACAGTAATTGTGTTGCTTTCAGAGTAATTGAAATACTTTGTTCAGTTACTTTGAAAGTTACTTTTATCCGTTGCTTTGAAAGTAAATTAATTACTTTTTCGTTGGAACATTTACTTTAAAGTAATTAAGTTACTTAGAACAGTTACTTTTAAAAGTAATTAAGTTACTTAGAACAGTTACTTTTAAAAGTAATTTATCTTTAATCAGTTACTTTCGAGACGTTTTGATTAGTTATTTTGAAAGTAACTGAGTTACTTAAGCAGCTGTGGTTTGAAAGTAATTGAGTTACTTAAGCAGTTACTTTGAAAATAACTGAGTGCCTTTTAAAAGGAATCGTGTTACTTTACCAATACTTTGAATGCGTTAAAAAGTTAAAATGCTTCAATAGTAACTTTAAAAAAATGTTAGTTTTAGTTAATTAAAATTTTAAACTACTTCAAATAAAAAAAGAACAAATTAAAAATAACCAAATTAACTAAAACATTAAACATTTAAAAGGAAAGTGGACTAGTCTTAGTTTATGCCGACGGTGAAAACGAGAACGAATTGACGTTACGTAAGCGAACCGATGGTCCGACTCCTAACAAACTGACGCTTGTATCGCAAGAGGCCGCACAACTATTGGAAAAAGCGGGAGAAGGATCTCTGGGTTTGTGTCCTTCTCTATCTTCGTCAGCAAAACGCCGATGATATCGGTTCGATCTAACGGGCTTCACGATTTGTTTTCTCTTTCTAGACGTGCGACTGAAAAGACTCGTCGACGAGAAAGAAGAGTTAATGGATGAAGTGAGTTTTCTACACAATTTATTTGAACAACACGAAGAAAAAATGGTTCCGTTTATCTTTTCTCGTAGATAAGAAGGTTAAAGCTGGACTTAGAAGAAGAAACAATGAAAAATGGAAAAATAGAGAAGTCGGGAGTTGGAGTTGGAGTAGGAGGAGTAGGTGGAGGAGTAACGGGAGGAACGACACAAATGAACGGCCCCGATACGAAAGCTATTGAAATGCAAAGTGCGTCGCGTCGTTCACTTCATTTTTCCCCCCATTTTTTAAAGAAGTTTTTCTTTGTTTCTCTTGTTTACTTTGAACGATTTACTAATAGTTATAACTAAGGCAAAAAGAATTACACTTTTTGCACTGAAAGAGGCTGGTTAGAGGCTAGAGCTCTTTTAGAATTTAAAATCAGCCCAATTAGTTGTAGGTTGTTAACTCTAGCCTCTAAAAAGCCTCCCTCATTGCAAAAAGCAACATATTTTCTGCTTTAGATATAACACTGACGATGTTTTTTGTGAACAACAGACTCTCGAAAACTCTTTGCTTATTCTGTGTTTCAGACGAGTAAATTTAGAAGAAACTAGAAGGGTAGCTCCAATCACTTAAGGGTATTTTTCATGTTGATATCTTTCGAAATAAACGTTTTCATACACAATAAAAATTAATAAATATCGTGTTTCTTAAACTTGACATACTGTAAGATATCAACGTGAAAAATACCCTTAAGTGATTGCGCTACTTTTCTAGTTTCTAAAACATGTTCAAGTTTCTTGTAATGTTGCTCTTCTGAAAGACAGAATGCAAGAGGCGTTTACACTTCAAAACTGCCGTAAAAAATAAGAAATATGCTTAAATAAGCTTTTTCCTAATGATAATAATTTTAAAAAAATGCCATAAAATTTCAAAAAATAAACCTTAATATTTTAATTGAAATTCAAATGTATTTTAGTATAACATTTAAATATATATATTCAAAGTGTAAACGCTTCTCGAACTCTGGTCGTTCTGCCTTTCAGAAGCAACATTAAAAGATACTTGAAAGCATTTAAGAAACTAGAAGGGCAACTCAATCACTTAACGTTATTTTCAAACGAACATGGAAAATACTATTAAGTTAATCAGCTACTATTCTAGTTTCTAAAAACACTTTCAATTTCTCCCTAGTGTTAAATAGTGTTAGCTGTTCATAAAACATCTTAAGGTGGTTTTTAAAGTGTGAATTGCACCTCGAACTCTTGATTATTCTGGCTTTAAGTTACAAAATTAAGAGAAACTTGAAAGTGTTTTAGAAACTAGAAGGGTAGCTCAATCACTTAAGGGTATTTGTGTGTTGATTATCTTTCAAAATAAGCTTTTTATACGAGTTTTAATTTCTGTGGAAATGATCCAACTTGAAATAGATGATATTTTTTAATGCTTTGTATATAAAAAAGCTTATTTTGAAATATATCAAACATGAAAATACTATTAAGTGGTTCTAACACACCTTCAATTTCTCGTTCGTGTTGCTCTTTTAGGAAATGTAGTTTGTTTTGTTTTAAAAAAAAAACATCTAAATAAAGATTCAGCTACTTTTTAATCAAATAAACATCAATAATATTTAATTGATATTAAGATCATCTTTTAATTTATCTTTGTCTTTTATTAATCAGGAGAAGTGAATAAGCAATTGAGTGAACTAAAATTCAAGTTGCAGAAAGCTGAACAGGACAATGCAACGCTTCAAAGCAACGTTCGTTAACGAAATAAACTAATTAAACCAGAGTTCTCGATTAGAATCTAATCTTATTTTATGCTATTAAGGTTGCGAGATTCGAAAACCAAGCGGTGAGGTTTAAATCGGCGGCCGAAGCCTCGGAAAAAGTCGAAGACGAACTCAAAGCTGAGAAACGAAGACTTCAACGAGAGGTTAATAAAAAGTTTTGACTTGCACACAAATTTAATCATCACTTTAATAATCTCTTGATGGCTTTCGTTTTCGTTTTCAGAATCGCGAGTTTCAGTCTCGTATTGAAGAGTTGGAAACTTCGAACACGCATTTGCAGAAACGAATCGATAAACTGAAATCGACTCGTAACGCCATCGCTAAGTGAGACAAATACTAATTTTTTTTTAAACGTACCTTCGCTACCGATCGCTTTTTAAAAAGGAATTTTTGAGAGAAAACTACGAAATATCTTAATTTTGTCGGGATCTTTTTGTTTTTGGAAGTACGAGCCAAGAGCAAACGAGCGGTTTCATTTGGCGGTTTCAAAGTTGGTTCGAATGGAAATTCTCAACGTTACGAAAGTTTCTCATTACCTTAATTAACAGACATACGATGTTCTTAAAAATATAAAAACCCCCTTTGAATATTTCAACCCATACATACAGGTAGTTCAACTCCATGTTTGAGGGAAAATATTGTGCATGAGAGAGCATTAAATGTTTAGCCTTTCTTCAAGATCTCCTGATATTTTTAGTTCTGTTTAATTAAAGACAACCTTGAAATCCTGTTGGTGCATTCACTGAATCATGGTTGCAACAGTCTAATTTAGCTCTAAGTTGAAGTGGCGCCATCTATTGGCCACGCTCAGCTATGAAATGGGAAAGCTCCATAAGCAAAGCTCTTAGTTAAGCTACCTGTGTGTATTTATTTTAATATTTGTCAACTTGAAACACACCGTTCTCAAATCTCACGTTTGAACAAAACCTAGCTGCTCGAATCGAAGCCGTGTTTCGGTCAAATGCGTACGTTCACTGCTCTAGGCTCTTATTTAATAAAACGCGCAAAGAATCAATCAGATAATTGTGAGCATATCATTATATTTAAATCATGACTTCAGTTTCGAATTCTCGTAAAAAAAAAAGCTGCAAATTGTATTTTAAATTGATTTTTGGTTGTATTTTTTAAGGGAGGGAGGAATTAAAAGTGTTAAGAAAAATCAGTGGTGTAGCCAGGACCTTTGGGCTTGAACTACCAACTGTTTAGTAGTACTTTGGGCTTTCATTTTGAAGCCTCACTGGCTGATTTTGGAGCTCCGACCTTTCGGCTCCGCCCTCGCTATACCACTGTTCTCGAAGGACGAAAACAGTTTTTTTTTAAATATATACAACACAGTGGTTCAGAGACATGAGAACACACATTTTGACAACATAAACACTTTTCCAAGTACGACGACTTTAGAATTTCAGTAATTACTCTGCAAAGTAGCTGAAAAAAAGGAGCTACGACAGAGGGACAATTTAGTTCGGAAAGTGCCGTAAGAAATGTATTGTCAAAATAATCCAAATAACAAATGCCATTAAAAATTTCCCCCAGGTAATTATTATCATGTCACATTTGAAATTACAATTTATTGATTTATTGCAAAACATAAATCATTGAATCTGGCACTTCAGTGGTGGTACAAATTGAAATCTTAAAAGGATGGATTCATTTAAATCTAATTTTAACTTGTGATTTAAATTACATGTTGACATTTTTTATTTTTAGAATTTTCCCATTTTTTTAAAAAATGAATTTCTTCCGTTTTTCGAGAAATGAATTTATTCTGATAATCTGCTTGACAGCCTGCGAATTATCTTGTCATGCATTGGATTTTTCACCTTACACGAGAGCAATTTTCATTAAAATTTTAAAACAATCATTATTTTTATCCGATTATTCTCTTCTTACACGTAAAATATTTTAAGTTATCATTATAAAACGTTCGTTTCCACTCATACTTCTTTCTATATACAGCCAAACTAATGAGTAGAAAAATTAGCGAATTGTAAATATATCCTGCAGGCCATACCATATGGCAAAAAATGAAAGTCTTCTAGATGCCCGAAAAGCACCGAAATGAACTCAGGAGTGCCCAACAGACTTCCCAGAACCATAAAAACTAGAGCCGACGGGCCATTCGAATCCCGCGAATCTTGAAAAATATTCGAGATCTTCGTGCTTTTTTTCGTCTTTCGAATCCTAAACTTTAAAAACCTATTAAAAACTTTGGTAAAATTAGTTTTAACTCCATTGACGTCCAATAGAAGCGTTCACTAACAACAAAAAAACCCTCGGCAATTGTTGCAATTTCTGCGGTACCCTGGATCACCTTGTGGCGACCCTGACTGCCACACTGTTTTTATTATTAATAATTTAATATTTAATATTATTTCATTTATTTGTATCTTCTTAATGAATAATAAATATAGGATTCTTATATGAAAGATTCGTGAGAGTCGAGAGAACCTTTTAAGGATTCCGGATTCGAGAAAATTTAGGATTCCGTTCCACCTCTAGTAAAAATGAAAACAATGCTAGAAGAAAATTTCATTATTTTTCTTTTTACTTTCAAATAGTCTTTGAATTTCTTTATAAAAAAAAAACTGCAAATGCAAAAATAATTATTGCATTTAGATATTAGATGAAAAAACTTATTTTGACAATCCTATTTCGTTCGATCTTTAAATTGATCGAAGCTACATTAAAATATTGCCAGAAACAATCTCTCTCAAAATGTAGAAACATGTCTCTGAAACACTCGGTATATAATCAGTTCGTAATGATTTAGGCATATTATATGTTTCACTTTTAATATGGTCAGCAATTTCAGCAAACCAAATGTAAACGGTTTTTGTTTTTTTTTGGATCGTTTTTTTTCGGGCTCATAGTTTCTGATGATGATGATCATTATCATCATCATCATCGTCGTCATCGTGATTGGTTTGAAGTGTTTACACTCAACAGTATCTTTTGCAAAATGCTGAGAATTCAAACTCGAAACGTTCGAGTGTGCACTCGACGTGTCGAGAGTTGACTGTTGCTGTGTTACGGCTTTTTTTAAAAATAAAATACATTAAAGGTGGGGTTTCGGCTGTGCGCCTAAACACTCACACAGCTCTGATCTATCTGCCTTTGCCATATATTTTTTTCGCTGTGTGCTAATGTGTTTCTACTCACGTGACGTCAGTCTTTTTTCAACCAATAGGAGTGACACAAACCTGACACTACCTTTTTTTTATATAAGGTAGGAAAGGTAACTGTGAGGCTAGTTTGAGGTACTTTACCTCAAACTAGCCTTGCAGTTACCCTTCCTAATAAAAAAAGTAAGGGTCTCCGCCTATATGGAAGCATGTTTGGGACATTTCCCTCAATACTCCCCGTATAGCATATCGATCATTAGTATGTCCCCATCTAGAATACTGCAGCTCCGTGTGGAATCCCCACACTGAGGACTTAGCTCACTCTATAGAAATGGTCCAACGCAGGGCTGCTAGGTTTGTTTGTGGTAAATATGGATATGCCGACAGTGTAACTAAAATGCTTTCAGAGCTCGGTTGGGATAGTTTACTTGCAAGACGTTCAGATTTTAATCTTAATATCTTTAATCGAATGCTAGAAGGCTCTTGCCCTAAACCTACTTCAAGTAAACTTTGCAGGGCATTATATTTGGGTAGGGGTGACCACTCTAACAAAGTTAGAGAGATTTTTGCACGAACAGATTCTTATTACTGGTCATTTGTCCCTAGGGCGATTCGACAATGGAACTCGCTTGCTGGGGATTTTGTGCAGGAAAAACGTATTTTATGGGAGTCATAATTTTGTTTTGTTTTGACAATGCATATATTTGCAGCATTAAAAATATTGAAATTGTTGTTGGGTTTATATCATTAGGGTTTTATATTTTCTGGTTTTGACAATGCATTTTCTATGCTGCACTTGGACTCTTGTCCCTCTGCCATAGGCCTTTATGGCTGCTTGCAGAGTAATTTTTCAAATTCAAAATTCAAATTCAATACTGTATTTGTTGCTCAATATTACTGTGTATGTTTGCCCAATAATATTGCGTGGTTGCTCAATACGAATTGTGTAAAAATATTGAGACCCAAGTTACTGGTGCTCCAAATGGGACATAAAGTCTCAATATTTTTTACACCATCCGTAATTGAGCAAACGCACAATGTTATTGAGGAGTGGAATCCACAGTCCCGCACATTATTATTGGGCAACAAATATCGAGGGATATGTCCCAAACAAACTTCCTTCCATACGACTACATCGAAATATATACAGCACAAAACTCATATATAAAACTGTATAAAACATGAAAACGATTTTTGCTGAAGCTGTAAACACGCTCAAGTATTGGTCACGTGATATTGTGCCACAATCAACAACTGACGTTGCAAAAAAAAAAAAAAAAAACAAATCGCATGAAAACCCACCTTTACGTCTTTCTTCTCTTTTTCTCTCTCTTGACTCAAAAGAAACATATTTCAAAAGTCAACTATAATTTGCTGAAATAGGCTTTTTTTTAAAAAACTAACAAAATTACAGGGTGTCTCATTACCTACTTTACACATGGATTAGTGTGGATTAGGTTTTGTCACTTTGTGCATTGTTAGGTCATTTTATAGGGTTTTTAATTTTTTTATAATGTTTTCTGAAAAACGTTTTTTTCTTCAGAAACAAGTGAAATAATCCTGCAAGTAACCAGATGACGTCACTTGATCACTTGACAAACCTGCTTGTAAATTTTATCAGAAAGCAATTCATTTCAAGTTTGAAATTTTATTTTTTAAAAAAAAGTTGCTTGAAGTAAAGCTAAGCTTAAAACATGGCACAAGACAAAACTGTATGTAGGAAGTTTTATAGAGAATTTTTAAGCTTAGATATTAGCTTTAAGCAAAGTTTTAAAAAATTGTGTTTGTAAATCGTGGTTTGAACAAGTTTATTTTCAAAAATTATCAAGATAATGCTTTCAGCTCATACGAAACTTAACGGCCGTATTGAAAAACATTCCTTAAAATAAAGTTAAGCTTAAATCATGATGCAAGTTAAAGCTTTTTATATTGAGTCTATGGTGTAACTTAAGTAACGTTTTAAATTACACTCGTTATCATAAGAGTTTTGTCTTGCGTCATGTTTTAAGCTTCACTTTATTTTAAGCAACGTTTTTTTAATACAGCACAGGATACTTTCTCACTTGAACTTTGACTTGAATCTTCTGAACAGGGGTCATGTTGGTCCATGTTGTAGCGTGTGACGTCATCTCATTTGCTTAAGCCTGGGTTTTTATAAGATTGGCAAGTACCAGTAAAATAGCAGCGGTAATAATACAGTGAATGATGTCACACAAAAAACCGTTTTCTCAGAAAACCACATCCATATTTGCATCATTGAAAATGTTTTTGTGACGTCATTTGGCGCTATTTTAATGGTATCGCTCGCTATCTTAGGAAATCCAGCCTTTACGTGTGCTATTTTTTAAGATTGTTGCAAATATTTGTAGCATTTTTTTAAGCTTTTAACGAAGCTTTTTAACTGAGAAAAATGAAGCGATTTTTCTTCTCCCCTCCACAACTAAAATTGCTAAAGCTCAAATATTTTTTGTCGGCTTTTTATAAATAAGACAAAAAGAATTATAGCTTTTTGCAGTCAAAGAGGTTGGGGTTAGAGGCTAGTCTTTTCTACAATTCAAACATAGCTGAAATACATCAGCTGTAGCCTCTAATAAGTCCCTCTTTGATTACAAAAAGCATAATTCTTTTTTGCCTTAATCATAATTAAACCTCAAGAAATTCGCCTTTTTATTATGTGTGTAAATTACTGGAAAAAAAGATTGTTCCCTTTTATAAATTAAGCAATAATCGACTAAAATTACAACGATTGTTCGTAGTTATTTTTTTTGTTTGTTTTTGTTTTCTGTTCGGAGAACAGATTTATAGATTTTTTGTTTGTTGGTAAAAAATGTTTTCGTTTTAGAATTTGGGTCTTTTTAAATTATTTTTTCTTGGGTACATTTTTACTTTTTAGTTAGGGCGCAACGACAAACAAAAGAAAATTCATCAACAACAAAAAATTATGTATAAAATAAAAAGAAAAACTGGAATTTTTTTAACAAAAAATTCTTCAATTCATAGCGTAATTATTTTATTTCACCTGGTGTAATTTGTTCAATACTTATTTTTTAAAAAAAAAACATTGCAAACAAAAATAATAATAATAATAATAAATGCAAAATATCTCAGCATGTGTGCCATAATAAAGAAAGCAAATCAAATATGTATGTATAATCACATTTCATTTAGAATTATTAATTATTATATTATGAGGAGGGGGGGGGGATCAAAGTCGACACACTCAAATTCTCAATAGACCAAGGGTAGTAGACACTGAGAAGGTGTGCTCATAACTAAGGGGTTCTCTTCCCACACCTACAGCCGCTGCTATGGAAATACGGATGTACTATGACGTAGATAATATGGTGAGCGATACGTGCCTACGTCACAGTACAAGCCTTATTTCCATAGCAACGGCTTGTGAGCTGTTATTTTATGCTTTGTACGTCAGTCTTCAATGACATTCATTGTGACAATATTTGTCATAGTGATATTATGTAATTCGCTTTTTCTGACTGTTACAAGGTTATGAGCTAAACGTGACAATTTACTGTCATATGACAGTATTTGTACCATCGTTCTGTTAATGATCAATGACCTCCCACCCCCCCCCAGTTATTCAGCGTTTCAACAGTAACATTAAATAAAATTAAAAGTGTTTTAGAAACTAGAAGAGCAATTATATCATTCCAAAACATCTTCCTATTAAAACAAAATTATAAACTTTTTATGACCATTTACAGTTCTCCAATTTGAAATTAAAAATTTGGTCATTTTAATAAAATGGCAATCAAAAATTTAATTTACGAACATTCGAATTCGTCTAGTTTCATAAACACATTTTTAGTTTCTTCGTTGATGTTGTTGTTTCTAAAAAAAAAATGCAGAATGAAAAGGAATCCAAATAACTTTTGTTTCAGTGTCAAAGTCAGCTGCAATAACTCAATTATGCATTAATAACTGAATAAAAAACACAATTTTCAACCATGTCCGTAATTGACGTTTCTTAAAGCCATACTGGTTATATGTCGATGTGACACGTGTTTGTGGTGCTAAAAATGTTACCTAGACACTAATTAATTATTAGTGACGTGTGATGTGAAGGATGGTCTTGTCATGATTCTAGTAGATCAGTGGCTCTCAACGGGGTGGTGTGCCGTGAGTTTTAGAAAGTGTGCCGCTGCGATTACTCCAGACAAAAACTACTGTGCCAGCAGAAGAACAAGTAAATATTTAAAAAAAAAACCCTACGTTTTTCGCTACACGCCTTTATTCCTACTACGACATGGTTTTTGTTTTGGGGACTACGTTTAAAAGTATGGTCATTTGAGGATCCCGCATTTTTGACGGAACGGAGCGACATGTAGAACGATAGACATGTGCAGTTAAACGTTACGTCTAGGGCCGGCCAAATGCAGCAGCCAATACTGAACTTGGCTTCCTATCAACAGGGATTCTTTTCATTTTGCACCGAAACAGATATATATGTTAGTCAATCTGCGGAATCAGTCAAACTGCAAAACCACCAAACTGCTAGTGAATCTGCAAAATTCATTAGGTGTTGAATTTTGCAGATTGACTAATTCCGCACATTGAGTTTATGAATTTCGTTACCTTTAATAAAACATGTAATAAAAATAGAAAATGTAACTTACCATTCGTATAGACAGTAAAACGAGTACATTTTGCAAACCGCCACATCCTTCGTTATTTTCTTGGCTATATTGCAATTGTAATTAATGTCACTAAATGCATTCCAATAATTCCTAATATGCATATTACAAATTGTGTGTCTTTCAACTTAAAATGTTACAATTACGTAGCACTATTAGCATTAGAGAGCGGACTTTCACCTAAGCCTTCATTCTGCACGTGCGCCGTTGCATCCGGAAATCCTAACTGAACCTAATACGCAGGCATTTAGAAATCGGGACGAACACAAGTTGGCTCCGCCCTTTTTATGACGACCGGCAACTTATAATTAGTTTGTTGTGTGGGTTCGACGTTGAAAAGGGCGGAGCATGTGACGTCAGACTACATAACCAACCAATTAGAAGTTGCGTTCGTCATAACAAGGGCGGAGCCAACTGAAGTTCTTCCCGATTTCTAAATGCCTGTATACCTCATACATTGACTTAATAATGAAGTGACCAACCGAACTGCGCATGTGCAGAATAGTGAAAGTCCCTCTGATGTTCATATTACGTAATGAACAAGTAAAAAGAATTATGGGTAATAATTACAAATAATAATTAGTCAAAATATAATATACACAGAGGTAGTAGCTCGACTAAGTGCTCTTGTCTATGGAACATTCCTTGCCAAAGCTAAGAGTAGCCAATAAGATGGTGCCACATCTGCTTAGAGCTAAAGTTACACTTATGATTAGGGCTCGGATTTTCATGCATTATCGAAGCCAATGTTTCTCAATCTGTGGCACAAGTGCCAATTGTGAAATGACAATCTCGTTTAAATCAACCAACAATTGTTTCTTTTTTTTCAATCAAAAACACTAGTTAGAGGCTAGGACTCTGGTTGACAAGTGATAGTAACCAGACATCTAGTTTCTAAGTTCTAACCAACCATTTTTGATTAGAAAAGAAGCATAATCGCCGTTGCTCTAATGATAATGATTACTTCACAATTGGTACTTGGGCCACAAATTGAGAAACAATTGTTTTGATATTGCATGAAAATCCGAGCCCTACTTATGGTCCAATAATGATTAAAATAAAATAAGTATATAGCCTCGTAACACATATTCAAGGTTCTCTTTATAAAGATAGGGGGGAAAGAGTAATAAAGAGAGAACCTTGAAGAGTGAGAGACTATACAACTAAAAGCTCACTCACCCACCACATTTTAAAACCTAAAGTATGGAGTTAAGCTACCTCCATGTATATATCTTGCTATTAATATTTATTAGTTATTAACTTAATACTAATAATCTATTCAGCTTTTTAAAAGGTTAAAAAGAGATTATTCAAAAAGTATTTACCTAAAATTATATCAAACAGCTAACAATAGATATACAAGGCTACTATTTGTCAACTCAAAGTTACTTGTTTGATTATTTAAATAAAGTTGCATCATTTTTTCGCTAATTCCTCTGATCAGTTGGGCCGCAGTGAATTCGCTCAGCTTATTTATTGGTAACCTATGGTAACCTAAAAGGAGTGTTTCCATTGATTCATTCTTTAGTCAAGGTGACATTAATGGCTTCTAAACTAAAGCCTAGTCCACACAGAGGCAACAATTTTAATTTTCAACAGGTTTCTAAATCCAAGTTGGCAACAAGATGACTTAACTGTTCAAAGTTGAGTTATTTGGTTATTTTTACTTCTATAAATGTGTTGCCACTAATTGCTGGATTGCATTGCACCAGCAACATGTTTCATTCGTGTGGCTAGCAGTGGCAACTTGTAGAACTGAACCGAATCTACTCGGTTTGGAACCAGTTTGACCTATACTCGCGAACCGGTTCAATCATTTCCAGTAATTGGCGAGCCGGTTCTATCATTTCCAGTAATTGGCGAGCCGGTTCTATCATTTCCAGTAATTGGCGAGCCGGTTCTATCAGTTCCAGTAACTGGCGAACCGGTTCTATCAGTTCCAGTAACTGGCGAACCGGTTCTATCAGTTACAGTAACTGGCGAGTCAGGTCTATCAGTTCCAGTAACTGGCGAATCAGGTCTATCAGATCTAGTAATTGGCGAACCGGTTCTATCAGATCCAGTAATTGGCGAACTGGTTCTATCAGTTCCATTAATTGGCGAACCGGTTCTATCAGTTTCAATAACAGGCGAACCAGTTCTACCGATTCCGAACCCCCTTGACATCTGTGTGAGGACCTCTTATGTGGACCAGGCTTGAACCCCAATCTTTTTTTTTCCTTTACTGGACACACGGCGCATTAATGTAACTTCCACTAAATGGGATCCTCATTTAAATAAACTAACCAGTAATCTCGAGTTGACAAATTGTAGAATTAAAGAACATACTTACACACAATCACACAGAACAGTAAAAATAAAAGAATATTTTCGCTTCTTTATCACGGAATTTATTTCTGTTGCCTACAATTAATTTGGAAGCAAATCTCGAATAAGAAAAATCAAAAATAATTAATTATAAACTAGAAAATTAATCTTGTTGATAAGAGAGAAAGAATATTTAAATTTCATTTCAAATTATTTTGAACATTCTGACCGACAATACATAATTTATATTATCGTTAACACGAATATAACATATATATATAAATATTTAACCATTGAATATTTGTGTTATTTAATTATAATTAACACGAGTAACAATATATTTATTTTTTTTTATTAAATTTGAAATTGGAAGAGGAGGAGAAAAGAGGGAATCAATCAATCAATCGATCAATAAAAATATTTATTTTTGAGCAAACTATTTGAGTTCAGATCTAATGTATATGCTTAACGGAAAATCAAAAGTCATTTTAATCCGAATGACCAAACTAAACTGACCACTGTGGTGGTCTCACTGCATGGTCCGTCAAGAAGACAGTGAGCTGCACCACTGAAACACGTGACACTTTTAGAACTGAACTGGAATTCTTTTGTTTTTTTTTTTGCTTCTTTTTTCCTATTTTTGACACAAAAACTCACAGAGAGGAAAGAAAATACAGACATTTAAATGACAAATCATTAAGAAAGTAAATTTGGTTTTAAATGGCGCCTCATAAATGGGCCTCATTTGACAAAAAAAAAGTGAGTCACGGCCATTCTCTAATGGAATGAATAGAAGGTCGGCTTAGAGTATAGCGCCATCAAAGGACAGCTATATCTAACATATTGGGGCCATATGAATAAAAACTCATGAAATTGTGAAGCTTTTTTCTTCTTCTCAAAACTCAATAAGTCCATATTTTCACCAATGCTTATTTTATTAAAGTTTTGTAAACAGTTTTCAGAGAATCAAGAGTTGAATTGATATCTGGAATTTTTTTCTTCCTTCATCATCATCATCATTATCATTATCATTTCCGGCACCTTTTTTCCGCAACACACACAATAGGCCTCACGGGTTCTACCTCTCCACTCCTTTCGATTTTGTGCCAAATTTCACCGCACACCTTACCACCACGTTCCACTGGTTTGGTTTGGGCCTTCCCCCTTTTAACCCTCAGGGGTTATTTTCAGAAGTAGAAAAAACTCAAAAGTAAAAGTGTTTCTATCACTTTACAAGTAAAAGATTTCGTTTTTTTTTTGCGTTTCCCGAACAATTTAAATAACAGGACTTCTTGAATTATGAAAAAAAAAAAAACTCTTCAATTGCTCCTGAGCATAAGAAACATAGGGTAAAAAGAAGTACATTTGGCTCATTTTTATATGAATAATGAAATGCTCATAATTTTGCTTATAATATAACAGGAGATGTTCAACATCACCTCTCACCCAGAGCCCATAAAAATATACATTAATGGGACGTTGTGACGTACAGGCCGTGTTTTGCAACAACCGTTTTAGGCAAAAGACACAAGAACGCTGAGTCGCTGACCATTATGGCGCCAGTCTGTTCCTAACCAGTTTCAATTTTTAAATGGAAATACTTCTTATTTGTAGTATTTGCCCCTCCACTTTATTTATAAAAATAATTTTAAAAAACCTGCCTAAATGCAAAGTTACTGGAACATATGCTCAATCCCTAACTTCAAAGCATTACTTTTAACTCTATACTCATGCTCAGGAGCAAATGCTCACTTTTTATTCATCCAGCAATTTGTGTTTTTTGTGCAAATCCTATGAATCTTGTTTGATGACACTACTATTCCATCATTAAGGCCCTTGGCAAACAAACCACTTTTCATGGTTGATTTCAACTGCAAAATGAAGTCAAAGTCCAGCTTCGTTAAATAGCAAAAAACATTGCAAAAATGGTCCACCCACCTACGACAATAACATTTTGCAGTCGAAATCCACCACCAAAAGTGGTCTTTTTGCGAAGGGCCTTAATTGAGTGGGACTGGCTCACTACAACTACCTGGGTCACTATCGCTAACTGGGTCACTACAGCTACTAGGGTCGTTATGGCTACCAAAAAATATCGACCTTTTTCAGTGATAATGTCACAGCAGCTACCTAGGCCTCTAAGGTTAGTTTGGATTAGATTAGATTAGATTTGGTTCCATTAGGTTAGGTTAGTAGGAAATGCTTATATTTTTTTTTTGGTAGCTGTAGTGACTCAGGTAGCTGTTCTTCCCCTGGTAGCTGTTCTGAGCTTTGGTAGCTGTAGTGAACCACAACCGTTTGAGTCGCTTTCAACGGACGTTTAAGCAAAATAACTACAGGTGGGACGAATCATAAATTTTCTCGAATCCGAATCCTAAAAGGTTCTCGAATCCCTCGAATCCTTCATATGAGAATCCTATATTATTCATTAAGAAGATACAAATAAATGAAATAATATTAAATATTAAATTAATAATAATAAAAAAGTATGGCACTCAAGGGTCGCCGACACAAGGTGATCACATTGGTGATCCGCATACCACCGAAATTGCAACAATCGCCGGTTTTTTTGTTAGTGAACGCTTCTATTGGAGTTGGACGTCAATAGAGTTAAAACTAATTTTACCACAGTTTTTAACAGTTTTTTCTAGGTTAGGATTCGAAAGACGAAAAAAGTGCAAAGATTCGAGTTTTCGAATCTCGAATATTTTTCAAGATTCGTAGGATTCGAATGTCCCATCCCTAAAAATAACCAATCACTTGTCTTATTTGTCATGCATATAAATTATATATGCCAAAAAAAAAATAAGCCTATGGCGTTCCTGCAAACAAAGCCTTCCAAACTGTGTTCATGCAATTGTTGTTGTTAACTATGCAACTTTGAAATGAAATTAGCACCGATAATAAAATCAAATCACAAAGACACAAAAAAAAAAAAACAAGACAAAAGCTACGATCGAAGTAGGCGACATTACGACGAACACATATACGGAATAAGAACAGAACACATGTATCTTTACAAAGAGACAAGAAACCCACGAATAAAAACATGAAGGGACACACAGATTGAGTCTTTATCAAATGGAAAACCTGTGACTCGATACATAATTAATTATTGATGCAACACACCGGATCGGATACTATCAGGGGGGAAAGGGAGCGCTGTTGAGGAGGACATGCTGCATGCAAATATTTGGGCAACCGCCACTTTTTACGATCATCCGTCCGCAAGTGGCGGTGTAACCCATCCATATTTGTCGTGCGTCTTAACCAAACTACGGAATGATACTTCGGCTGCTTTCTTATTGAAACTCTTTCCTCCTTTCACTTTTCTTACGATTCGGCCCTGGCCCTTGACCAGACTTGCGCTGAACTGCATGACAATCGCCTCGATGGTGTATGCCGAGGCCCATCCACTAGGAGTCAACAGTTCCATGCAGATGGCGCCACCCTCCATTACAAAACCCTTCTCGATATGCGGAGTGATCACGCGCATGAAAGGTGGCGCGAACGGAAAGTTGTCAGGAAAACTGAGATTGAGCAATACGAACGGAGTGTTGGTTTCGCGCATGTCGCGATAAAGCTCCGATTCGGGATCGATTCGATGGAGCTTGACGTTCCACTCGTATAGATTGTCGTCGGCCAACTCCACCGTAAAAATGGGCGACGCGCACTCTCTCTGCTGTTTGCTCATCTCCTGGAACTCGCGCATCAGCCGTCTCGTGCGTACTAGCTTCGCGTGAATCGCTGTCGATTCGGCCATGGCTGCGTTCGGCTTTTTTGACGACGGCTTCGAACTGCCGGATCCGATTCCGCTCACTATCATCCCGCCACCGACTCCTTTAGAAATCTTTCTGTTGTTCAGCGGAACGTTATTGTTTTCGGCCGGACTCACTTTAGTCGCATCACGGTAACCTTGCATCGTACTGCAGGCTCGTGCCAGTAGCCTTCGCGCCGTCGCTTGACCTGGTGAACCCATGACCGTATCGATCCCATTCCCTCCTCCTCCTCCTCCTCCACCACCGCCTACACCTTGCTTTTCGTATTTGTCCAATTTCCCGCCAGAAGAACGTAAGAGCTTTCGCAAAATGGCGGCCATTTTGTTTTTGGTTGAAAGTCGAGTCAACTTAGATCGTCGTTGCCTTTCTTTCCACCTAGAGCAACTTACTGCTTCTTTTTTCTTCAATTTGACACCATCGACCCAAAGCATAGAAATGACAGATCATACTGATTTTGTCCACCAGATGGCGCCCTTTAAAACAAACGGAAAACTTTCTTAATAAAAAAAGATGGCACTGAATTGTACGAGGACAATAGAGGGCGCTATATTCGCGTTCACTTTCCCCGCTATATTACTTTATATGAAAACTTTTAAAATGTAAAATCATTCCTGGAACTATTGTTATTTCAGGACCGAAAATAGGGGGAAAATTAGAAAGTGTTTTAAAAACTGGAAGGGTAGCTCAAACACAACGGTACTTTATATGTTGATATATTTAAAAATAAATTTTTTATGAGAGTTTGAAAATGACCCAACTTTAAGCAGGCGATAATTTTAATTTTTTTTGTCAATAAAAAAGTTTATTTTGAAAGATATCAAAAACATGAAAATAGCCTTACGTGATTGTGCCACCCTCCTAGTTTCTAAAACTCTTTTCTATTTTCTCTTCATTTTGCACCTGAAAGACGGAATAAATGAAGAATTCGGAAATTCAGCTGTTCATAAAAAGTTAAAAACCATCTTAAGTCGTTATGCGATAGCCTCCAAAGAGCTTCTAAGATAGCCTCTCTCTCTGTTTAGGAGGAGGGGATCTCGGTGTTTTTGCACGTGTTATAATAAGAAGGGCTCTATGAACTTATTATTCGCCATTCAAACGATGAAAATTTACAAGTTCAATAACCATCTCTCTCTCTTCCAAAAATAAATTTCATCACACTGAGGAAGAGGAGGGATTTAAGGGGGGGTTGGCGGGTGTCGGAACTTTCACTTGCCGAAAATATTTTTAAATGAAAAAAAAAAAAAAACCAAAAAGAGGAAGGAGGCAAAAAAAAAACTATTCGAAAACGACACAATATGGATCTAATTATGATGCTGTTGAACTCTCTCTTTATTTGGAAACAAAGGGTTACATTCTAATAAATGCTAAGCTCTTATTAAACAAAAGTTCGCTGACCCCCCACCCCCACCCACTCTCACATCCCACCCAACCCTTAATTTTTATACTTACTGACTCATCCCAACATGATATGATCTCTTTTTTTTATTTAATAAACTTCTTTTATTATTTTGACGAAAAAAGAAGTTTCGATTGGAAACAGTTCGGCTCAAGAGTGACGTCATCAATAATACTGCAAGCAGCCATCAATGACGTCAATGAAGCAAGAGTTCTATTGATTATCAATGCTGTTGCTAATCAGCAGTAAACTTGGTGGTTTGTGACGTCATCAATAATAAGTGGAAACATTGCATCATCAATTGACGTCACTATCAGCATGTTTTAAAATGTAGCCTATCTGAAAAGCCTTTCAAAAAGGCTGGTTAGAGGCTAGATATGGCTGGTTACCATCAGTTGTCAACAAGAAAGTTCTAGCCTGTAACCAGTGTTTTTGATTGAATAAAACCATAATTGTTGGTTGATCAAACTGGGATTATTACTTCACAGTTGGCTCTTGGGCCATAAGTTGAGAAACATTTGCTTGAAATATTGCATAAAATTCCGAGGCGTAGTTATAAAACACGTTATTGCGCCCCCCCCCCCCCCCCGCCGCGTAAAACTTTGCGCCCTCCCCCACCCGGGCTGCTTAAAACGTTGCGCTCCCTTTAAGTCCCCCTCCACTTAGCCTCATACTGGGGGGGGGGGGGTGCTATTTTGATAGTAGATTGATTAGTAAAATGAAGCTTGTTGCAGGGGGCCTGGGGGGCGCAGCCCCCCATTTTTTAGCGTTATTAAATCAAATTAGTCCATTGTTCCGACTGTTCCGTAATTTGTTCAATGGAAGGAACGGTCGGAAAAATGGACAAATTTGATTTAATAACGCTAAAAAAATGGGGGGTTGCGCCCCCCAGGCCCCCTGCAACAAGCTTCATTTTACTAAACCTAACCTTCCGACTGTTACTACTATAGTACTCCCTAAAAATTTCTATGCACAATAAACGAAATGAAATTCGATTTATTTTCGAAAATAACTGAATAAATTAAGCGAGTGATTCGGAATCACTTGCTGAATTTATTCAATTATTTTTGAAAATACATCGACTTTCATTTCGTTTTTTGCGCCCCCCCCCCCCCCCCGCAGTTGCGGGTCGTTAGCTACGCCACTGTTATATAAAGCAATTAAACAATTTCTACAGAGGGATAACAAGTTTTGTTCACACCCTGTAATCTGAATCCAGTTTGCCCCCTTGAAAAATTGTTTTCCTTTCTATCACCTAAGCTATGAGTGATCACCGCAATACAAGGGGTAGCGCGTACAACTTACAAGTCTGGCTCTAGTTACAAACTTACGTTTAAGTTAGGCACAAACGACAATATACGGAATACAGAAGTCAGAATGATGTCACCGAATCGTCGTACGATCGTAACCAGAGCCTGACACATTAAGTGGATGCGAAATTATGAACAGCTTATTTTCGAACTTCGAAGAGAAAAATTATGAAAAACTAGAAAGTGTTTTAGAAACTAGAAGAGTAAGTCAATAAGCAATTTTATGTTTACATCTTTTAAAATAAACTTTTGTTAGACAAAAATTAAAAAAAATATCGATTGCTAAAAAAGTTGGGTCATTTTCAAACTTGCATAAAAAGCTTATTTTGAAAGATATCAACATGAAAATACCCTTAAGTAATTGAAATACACTTCTAGTTTTCTAAAACACATCCCAGTTTGTTGATTTTTTCATTTTCTTTGAAAGACAAAAAACCAGCGTTGAAGAGGCGTTTTACACATTGCTAACCTCCCTAGCATTTCCTAGAAGGCGCCTTCATTGGTCATTAATTCTTCTCTACTGCATTTTCTTGGTGAGGGGGGGATGGGGTGGGCTGAAAATCTTGAAGTGGCTGCTGCAAATCTGACGAATTTTGATTCTTTTTTAGCAACCTCTCAACACAAAAGATCAATAGAAGACAGAAAACGAGATTTCTTCTCTGGAACTTTTCTATCTCAGCTGATATAAAAGAAAGACAGAAGAGATGGAGCAATAGGAGATAAACAAGAGAAGGATGGATAGAGAAGTATATAGCTGCCTCATCGTAAGAAGAAGCTTGTGACGTCAGAAGGGTTGACGAACATTTTTTGGATTGTGGCATTTTGTCTTATATATATATATATATATATATATATATATATATATATATATATATATATATATATAAGACAAAATGCCACAATCCAAAAATATATATATATATATATATATATATATATATATATATATATATATATATATATATATATATATATATATATATATATATATATATATATATATATATATATAAAAAAAAGACTTAACAACCAAAAACCACAAGAACCCTTTCGTTTAAACTGTTTATATAAAATTAAATAACACAATCCTAAATTTTTTTCAACAACCAATCTGACGTCATAAGCTTCTTTTTAAGATGAGGCAAGTATAAATAAGAGTGATATAGCGAGACAAGAAATAGAGATGACCAACAAACGGCCCTTGAGCCCATCTCGTGTTTCTAATTCTTTTGCATTGTTAATTAGAATACGGTTTTAAGAGAGGCGTTATTAATGATTCTATTCACAAGTGAATAAACAGAACAACTGTGACAGAAAATCAATTTCTATTCATTCGGAACCTCTTCATAATTGGAAACAACCTTCTACTCCTCCTCCTCTTTTATTTTTAACAGTAATCTTAAATATAGGTGGCGCTTTAATCGACACAATCATGTTTTGCAAACAGTGGGAGGTCAAGCTAATCGTCTATATCGTAATACAGACTACTTATACCACATAGAAATTATCATGCCGTCACAAAGTGCACAATAACGGCATGATGATAATTTCTTTCTGGGTGACATCATTATTTCTACAGATGATTAGTTCGACCCAATGGTGGCGCCCCCTAGTGAAATGCTGTTCAATTGCGTTTCTATATAAAGCTTAATTGCTAATTACTAAAAAAGGGGCAAAAAATTAGTTTTGTTTTCTAAAAAAAAAAAATCGATTTTTTTTTGTTTTCTTGTTGTTCATGCGATCACTGTCGAGATATCATTAAAATTTGCTTGTTTTCCCCCTTTTTTTTCTCTCTCTCTCTCTCACTCTATCCCTCTTTTAGCCTCTTTGTTCGTGTAAATTTCTATTCGTAACCAGACTGTTTCTAAGCATCATTCATATATTTAATCCCTTTTTCTATTTATTTCATTTTCTTTCATGAACCTTTTTTCTGTTAATTTATCTTTTAAATATTGAAAAGGTCACCATAATAATAATAATAATAAAAACAGGCGCCATTTTTATATAATTTTTAGTTTTAATTTTCTAACCATATCGTATTTCCACATAAAAACCAATTGATATGGATCAATACGGGATGAAATGACGCTTTTAGAAAACTAAATCCAATAAGCAAATAAATGGCACGCGAGCCAAAACAATATACGTAATGTAATATACGCGGCACGTGTACCTCACATTGAGAAACAAAATGATTTGTGGGCGGAACGTAAGAAGTTCAATAGCAACAAAAAAGGGGCGGAGTCAATTCGCACGTTTCTAAAGTATCAATCTTTTTTTTTTACCGATCGTGGCGTCACGCCCATAGATATGGTATAATTTCATCAACATGAGTTACATGACGTCACAACCGATGCAATTACCAGTTCATCAGTTGCAACGAACACACCATATTAGATATATCTATGAAAAAATGTGACGTCACAGATGATGCGACTGACAATCAGTTCTTTAATTTACAAACGTGAACCTGACGTCACGAACTATGCAATCGATTGATTAATCAGTGAGTTTAAACAGCTAAATTCGAAACTCAATCACAAATCCATCAATTTCATCATCTGTGACGTCGCAGACAGATGCAATTGACGTAAGAGCTGCTCACGTTTAAAAACGTAGAAAATGAAGTATGACGTCATTGCTAGATATAAGGGCCAGATATATTAAATACAACAAAATATGTCGAATTCCGTCAATAAAAAATCTGAAATTTCCTTTTTTTAAAAAATAAAATAAAATCAATTAGAAATAAATATGGATTTTGATAATTATATCGATGTTGTATCGATAACAAAACTGCGCCAATATATTAGCTCCACCCATTAGATTAGCTCCGCCCCTAATTAAAAGCCCCTCCTCCAACCAACGACCCCTCTCAAATCCACCCACCCTTACAGTCTGCACCACTGCATGTCATTGAATTTGCATAATCGCGCATAAAATAGCAAATATCTCACCACCAATGAATGAAGGAGAAATTAAATGTCTTCTGCAGATAAATTATTGTATAAAATACAAATGGACCGTTATTTTCGAATTGTATTATCTAATATTTGACGTGAAAGAAAACCGACTTGAATTCAACATATTTGAAGAGACATCCGTTCTATTGATACACACACAGACAGACGTGATCGAAACTAACGAAACCCCATGTAAACAATCCCCAGCTGCTTGCTTGCTTATACAGCTACTATTATTATCGTTATTATCATACGATGCATAGGAGCTGTATTGCACTCGTGCCACCTCCCTTTTTTTCTTTCTTACAAAATAGACTATACCGTAAGACACGTGGTAGCTACGTCATCATCGCAAACTCACAGTATTTATTAAGAGTGCTTAGAGCGCTTGTTAAGCGAAAATATTTCCACTGTGACAATTAAATTCAGGGAGGAAATGTAAATAACAGGCAGGAAAAGCTCTGGTTATGTCAATGTCTCCAAGGTCAAAGGTAGCGTTGAACTCATTAAATTTTACATGAAATTTCATATTTTATTTGTATGAGTTTAGCAATACTTTTTGACTTAGCATTCATTAAAGAATATGACCCTTAGAAAAGCGCTCTTCAAAACGCAATAAAACATCAGTAACTCACATTGTGTCATAATTTAAAGCCAATTTTCATAATAAAGGGTGTACTAAAATGGCGTATTATAAATCAGCTTCTAAATGAAACGCCATTTTGGGTAAACTTTTTCATAGATCTTATTGCCTAAGAGACAACCGCTACGTGCATCAAATTTTTATTGACAAAGATTAGGTCACGCCTTTAATCGCTTTCTCTATGTACAAAGAGGGATCTTGAAAAAGGGTTATTTCAATTTGAAACCATCAATGAATTTAAACCTTATTATTGCTTCATAATACTGTCAATCATCCATTTTTTTCTCCCAAAACAATAAAAAAATTAAATTAAAATTAAAAATGTAAGAAACTGTTTTCTTTTTTAATAATGACCTTTGTAACAGGCACAATAAAGAAAATAAAGTTAGTAATTAAAACAGTAACTTGTGTTTTTCATCACAATAAAAGCTGTGATTATTAAAATTAAAAGAAATCTCAATAATAAACAAAACAATAATTGTGCATATTAAGCAAATTTGCAACTTAGTTAAGACCTTTTTTTTCTTTCCTTTTTTTTCTTCATTGTTCCTCCAAAGATGCTTTCAAAGCTTTTTCCAAAGCGCTCGCATCGTCCAGTTCGTAATCCTTAAAAAATAATATATATTTTTTGTATAAATTGAAACAGAATCGGACCAAAGCAAACTGACCACTACAAAATCATATTCAAATTTGTGCCGCAAATTCAAATGATAATTAAAATTCGAGCTTTTCTGTTTCGGATTTCCCCATGGCATTGAAGCACAAATTGGACAAACCTAAAATGAAAAAAATAAAAAAAATCGAATTGACCAGTTTTTAAAATATCGTTAAATAGGTTTCTGACTATTGGTTCAAAAACAAACAAATTAATAATAAAGTTTGTTACTAAAAAAATTTTTGGATCAATAAATTAAAAAACACGCATTTAAAAGCATATAGCAACTGCCAACTTGACCACTGGTCAAAATAGTTAAATCTGTTTGACCACAGATTTAACAATAAATTATTAAGAAAGTTAATTAATTTCTGATTAATAAATTCAGATAAAAATTGGTATCAAAGGTTAAAAAGACAAGATTGTCAACGTTTTTAAAAATCCAACACACTGAACAGAAAACTTCTTTCTGTTCATTTCGAGTAACAAAAAAAAAAAAAACCATTTTGACCGTTTGAGACACCAACTGACCACTTGTCCCGTGTGCAACGGATGATTGTCGTTGCAATGTTTGACGAGTCCATGAGTGTCCAGGTTTTGTAGTCCACAGTACGGACAACGGAATGTTTGACGATTCGGAACATTACTAAAATGAGAAACAAACAAAAGGGACCGGTCAGTTTGCGAGGCAACAACAGTTCGCATGTGACTGAAATTTAGATCAACTAACACTGTGACTGGTTGGTTATTTGTGGCCATTGCTACAGCCCCTTGGTCCATTTTATCTAAAAGATTACCACAAGATGCATTGTGTTGTTTCAATTTGGATAACATCACCTTTTTTTTTAAAAAAAAACACATAAAATGATTAAAAATATCGATTTTAGTCAATCTCATTGGCCAGTTTTTATGCAACCTTCTGATCGCATCCACGACAAACCCAACATGATGAATGTAACGTTTTGTCGATATCTGATGCTTTTTTCGATGCGGTCAACGTGAAAATCTGTCTGCAAACTGGACACGCCGGTTCTAAAATGTCTTCGTAGTTTGATAAACAACTTTTGCAGAAACTTGAAAAACACACGAAAATAACAAAAGTGTAGAACATTTAAAAAAAATATATTTAATTCAATGTTAGAAGTAAATACATGTAACTATTTTGACAATAAATTAAAAGAAAAAATGCTCGATACTTGCGATGAAAATACGGGACTCCAGATTCATGTTGTTATCTTTCAAAATAAGCTTTTTATGTCAGGTTGAAAATCACCCAAATCAGACAGTATTTTTTTAACATCTGTATATAAGTTTAATTTCAAAGATATCCACATAGAAAATACTATAAAGAATGCAAGTAGATTATTTATTTTGTCCGTGTAGCCTTAGATGGCGCTACTAGCCCTCCCATACAACTCACAACTCTGACTCACCTTCCTTTTTCACGTGGCAAACATTTAATTGGGTACTTGGGTATTGGCTATTTCTACACGTGCTATTATGTTCTGGGTTGTTTGTCACGTGCAGGGGCGTAGCTAGAGACCCACAAGCCCAGCAACTGTAGGGGGGCGCAGGAGGTTCGGTGGCGCAAAAATTGAAATGAAAATGGACCTTGACCTTGACCTGGACCTTGAAATAATTACATTAAAATACAACAAAACATCTATAAGATGAGAATCAATTATTACAATGAAGAAGGATATTCTTTTTTATTTTATTTTATTTTTAGTTGGATGCCACCAGTGCCATTTCGAGGCTCCAAGAGGAGCGAGGAGGCACCACGATTACGTGTCCACCATGAGACCAGATGGGCGCCAAACAGGCACCATGATTACATGCCCACCGTGGGACCAGATGAGCACCAAGGAAGCACCATTGATTTTTTGTTTCTATATAGGAGCCTCCTGAGCATCAGGATGCCGGATATGTGGGACCGCGCTACAAGAATGAGGCGTTATTACAGGTTTAACAATAATTTAATTGTTTATATTGAAATAATAAAATTAATTTTTTCTTCTTAGATTTCAGGTGATTTTGAAGCTGTAAACGCTTCTAGAAATCTGATTATTCTGTCTTTCAGGTGCAAACTGGAATGTGTTTTAGAAACTAGAAGGGGCTGCTCAATCACTTAAGAGGGTATTTTCGTGTTGATATCTTTCAAAATAAACTTTTTACGTCAGTTTGAAAACGACCCAATCTTAAAAAGACGGTATTTTAAATTTTTGTCTATAAAAAGGTTATTTTGAAAGATATCAACACGAAAATATATACCTTCATAAGTGATTGAGCTTACCTTTCTAGTTTCTTTAAAACACTTTCTAGTTTCTCTTAATTTTGCTCTCCTGAAAAAGACAAAATAATCAATGAGTTCGAAAATCAGCTGTTCATAAACCCATCTTTAATTATAATCATAATTACAATTAAATCATACCGTTTAAGTGATTTTGGCAAATTAAATTTATTTTTTTTACAGATTCTTTCATGTTGAGAACGTTCATTTTTCCCATTAATTATATTTATTATAAAGCATTTTTTAAAAGCCCATGAAACCCTAAAATGCCTAAATTAACCCATTGAACAGGTAGGCGGCGCCGCCGTCGCCGAATGGATCGGAGAAGACCTTGCGCCAAAAAGCACATTAAATATTGGCGGCAATACGGTACAGTTCATATATTAGATTTAATATCGATTATCGATATGAGCTTAACTCGATACGATACTAATAATTTTTAATTTTTAATACGCTACTTTTAGCAGACACGAGTGTCGTGCCACGTTGAGCGCCACAGTTGCGTCGATTTTTTTTGAATGGCATGAGTGCCCGTTGCCGATTTCATTTGGTCGTCGGTTCCCACCTCTATCCCCGCTGGATTCGTTTTGACATGAATTACAAAATGTGACCGCTAGATGACAGCACTGGAGCCACACATGGAGGTTGCAGGCGATATCTACCTTGCACTTACACAAGTATTTTTCTATAGAGCCCTCTAAAGTGATTTAACTACCCTTCTAGTTTCTAACATACTATTATATTTCTCCTTATTAATGCCCCTGATACCAAGAATAATCAATAGTTCCACATTTTCGAAATCAAATATTCATAAAAAAATCTTAATTCCCTTCTTGGAAGTAAATAAAAAATTCAACCAATCAGAAATTTAGAAATTTATTTTGGAAAAACCCATAAAAAGAATAAATTATAACTTTATAAGTTTGAGTCTCCAATAAAAAATTTCACTGTAAACAATCGGAATTAATAAATTACATAAATAAGAAAATATCTGAAAGTCATAAGAAGCTTTATTTTACGTAATAAATTAAAAAAAATTGTGGAAAAATAATAAAAAGCACATGGCCAAATGACGCATAATCAATGAATGGATAATTCCAATCACATGATCATGACGTCATGCGTTCACTATTAGCCAATAACAACATAGACGCTTACCTTAATGTATTCACAAAGCATGACATGACCAACATTATAATGAATACACAGGTGTACTAACATGGCGTTGAATAAATTCAATGTTTAGGTAAAAAAAAACGCCATACTGGAACACCATATAGACTTTAAACGCAAAAGCCCTGACCTTCAAAATAACTAACTACGTGAGTATGACCCATGTCCTATTGCCATTTCCGCAAGTTTTATACCGAGTTTCACTATTGGTTAAAATACTTACATATGGCCACAAGGTATTCTTCTTGGTTTCTGATAAACTTCAAGACAAATAGGACAACTGACACTTTCAATGTCCTCATAAATTACTGCATTTGACGGTGATTTAGATTGTAACTTCACAAGAAACGAAGCAGCCATTGTCTCTCCTTCGAAAAATAAAAGTGATTCCAAATCAGAGTCCAAACCACAAACCAACTAAACAATAACCAGATCTTGAATGAACGCAGAAACGTTGCGGAACGTCTCCGCCAGTATACGTATGACGTAAACGAAGCTATTATCCTGCAAATCATATGACAGATTGCGTAGCTTAAGGACCCCGTGTACGCAAATATGTGAATATCGTTTAGTAAATAGACACTAGATGGCGGCACTATACACAAAATCGTCACGATGTCATCTAATCTGAGAACTGTCATGGCAGCGCTCATGGCGAAGTCGTTACCAATCAAAATAAATGAAATTTCACGAAACGTGAAGATTCTGACAAGCGCAGTTATATGTAATCGACAAATATCGCTCGGAGAAACGTATTGCAGCAAAAATCAACTGTCTAAACAGGGTAAAATACTAAGAAAGATCATGGTTGGTGGCTCTAGGTATGTAGACTAACAATAATGTTGGGTTACATGACGTCACTGCCCGTTGAAATCATTGGCACCACATGACGTCAAAGACCATTGAAAACTGTGGCTCCAATCCACGTCATAAGATTCAATGTTGGGGCTTGACGTTACCCTGCCCCACATTCTCATTTACACTTTCATTGATTTTCATGTTTTTTCTCTCACATTTTGACAGAAAGAAGTGGTATAAAGATCCCGCTTATGTGGTATGGAATATAAATTGGCGGAATATTTCTTAATTCGATCATTTTAATAAAATTTCGGTTTTTTTGGGGCGGTATTAAAAAAAAAACAGCTGGAAAAGCCGAAACTGGGAAGTTCGGAGTTTTTAAAACCGAGCAAAACACGAGTTAACCGTAGAGTAACGGTGTTAAACTCGGTTCTGATGCATAACATCTGTGATGTTATTTCTACTGGAGAGTTATCACCGCAATTGATTGGTCTTGGGTTAGAAATAACGAGAGTAAGACGAAAAAAAAAAAAACCTTGACGTTTAATCAAAATTTGATTAAATGTTGGAATTTTTCTCGTGTTTTTTTAACGTTTAGGTGAAAGTCAATGACCATTTTATTTGTGTTAACGTCTATTGGACAACTTCGATTGCTGAGAACACCGACATTATTCAAGAATTACTCCATTCCCATGCGGGAAATTTAAGGTTTATTCTCATAGCTATTTTTTATTGCAATAAAGAATTATTATTATGAAAACTATCTATGATTCTTCGTTTACTCATCTGTCTTGAAGTAAATCGTGAAATTATTTCATAAATCACTTCAAAAATAGTTCAAATCGTTTTTTTTTTATCTTTACTTCAATTTCAATTATTATTTAATATTTTGACGTGGTGAAGTCAAAATATTGAATAATAATTGAAATTGAAGTAATTGGATTATTTTAAAGTGGAAACGCCTCGAACCTCTGATTATTCTGTCTTTCAGGAGCAAAACTAAGAGAAAATAGGAAGTGATTTAGAAACTAGAAGGGTAGCTCAATCACTCAAGAGAACTTTCATGTTTGATATCTTTAAAAATAAACTTTTTATGTGAGTTTGAATAAAATGACGCAACTTTAAGCAGGGCAATATTTTTAATTTTTGTCTATAGTTTATTTTTCAAGATATCCACAATCATGAAAATATCATTAAGTGATTGGGCTACCCTTCTAGTTTCTAAAACATTTTCTAGTTTTTCTTTACTTTGTATCCAAAAGACAAAAAAAATCACAGATCGAAAATCAGCTGTTCATAAACGATCTCAATGGTTTTCGTTTTCTTCCGATCGTTTCAGAATTATCTTGAATAGCTTGCGTATCTTCGGTAATATTCCTTACATAATTTTCGTCAAGGATTTTCAAATGCAAAATCAGAAGGATGTAGAATATGCTTTAAAGAGAGCAGACTTTGGTTCCGACTTCGTACCGACGGAACGATCACAAAATCTCAGATCGACACCTGTTTTGAAGCAGACGATACCCGATTTACCAGAATTACTAGTCGGTTTTCGTTCTACCTTGTTTTTTCTTTTAAGTTATTCTAGCCAATTAATTTTTACTCGAGGATTTTATTTATAAATCGTACTCTTAGGGCGGCGTTACAAGCATGGAGCTTCTTAAAGGCTTATTTTAAACAAAATTCAAAGTGTTTAAAAAAATAAAGGAATAGATTAATCGAGTGGTTACTTTTTAATGAAGATCTGTGTTTTTTTCTGACAGTTTTAAAACGCCGATAATATTCATAAACGAAAATCGGCATTTTAAAACTGCCATTAAACCAGTGAGCCTGTAACCGTGGGCCACTCAGGCCTTTTTGTTCAGCTCGCAGCCCAGACCTGATTTTCAAAGCATGCCAAATTTTAGAGCTAGAAATCAGATTTCTGGTTGAATTCCAAGGGGAAGGATTAGTGAAAAAAGTCTAGAATACTGTGAATTATTTTAAATTTAGTGTAATTTATTGTAAATAAAGTGGAAATCAAAATAAAAAGTTATACATCTTTTGACCTGACACCTGGGCTCCCTTCTCATAAACCAAATGGTCAATATTTTGGGGAAAAACTTTTAAGTCTTTACTACTTTTAACAATGAAACTAAATGAGAATTTGTGAGCCTATTCCTCTCCACGGTTTTCACCAGGTTCATCCTGGAGAAAAATACTGTTTACATGTGTACATTATGTGTCGTTACGAATATTGACTTCGAGCTGCCAGATCAAAAATATTTTTGCTGGTGTCGTTCTTGCAGTCTTTGAATTTTTGTTTCAATTTCTTTTTTATTTTTCTGAACGTGTCCTTGGGCCACTCGAGAGGTCGCTGCAGCCCACAAGTGGCCCGCGGGCCCCAGGTTTTATGTCCACTGCATTAAACAATCATCGCCCAACAGATTGTCATAAACAAGTAATCACCCTGATAATTGAATCATCCAATATCTAAAACACTTTTAATTTCGTTTAAAATATGGTTTCAAGAAGCTCCATACTTTTTATTGGTAGATTCAATCATTGAAATGTATTACCCTTTACAACTCTATGGGCGTAGCCACGTGCAAACACGTAACGCCGTCTAGGAGAACCATTTGTAATTAATACTAATAAAAAAAAACCTGTTTCTCTTTTCTTAATTTACATTTTAAAACTTTTCTTTTCTTCCCAAAAAGATCGAGGAAGATCGCAAAGCAGAACGAAGTCATTTGAAATTCGAACCTTTGATTTCTACGTCGTCTTCTGCTCCCGAACACATGAGAATGGATATTTTCGGTTTAAATCATCAACAAATGTTTACTACCGTCGTTCAGAAGATGAAAGCTGCGAAGGCATGTCACAGAACAACTGAATCCGGAGTGCCGATGGGAACCAATTCGTCCACTGACGAGACGAGTGAACAGAACGAAGACGAAAGACTCGGAAGTGAGGTCGTCAAACGTAATTGGTCATCGTTACCGGACCCGACTGCAGAATTGAAAAAAATCTTAAGGCGAGCTGATAGAGAGAAACAAAAAGATCATTCTAAAGAAGAAGTGAAGAGGTTGTTGACTGAAGAGATTAGCCCTCCAATCGTGGCACCTGTTCTCGGACGACACTTCTCAGAGTTGTACAACGAAGATGATTATTACGAAGAAGAAGAACATGAAAACGAACGAGAACGAGATAAATGAACTTTTTAATAAACAGTTGTTGTGTAACGAGTTAATAAAGTTTGAAAAAAATGTATCGTCAATTTCAATGTTTTCGGTATTATTTTAGAGAGCTTGTAAAATAATAATAAAAACAATTTTTCTAAACTTCTTAGAAAAGAATTTCAAAGTTTATTTGAAAGTAGAAGAGTAAACAAAAATGTGTAGAAACGTTTTGCGATTAATATCCAGTTTATGTTGGGTCGAAAGGAGGTTGGAGGGAAAATGAACTTTGATCTGGTCAGTTTTTAAACAATGCAATACGTTTAGCTGATATTCATCAAATTTATCCAATGAAAATTCATTTCCACCTATTTTGACATTATGGAAACTTTTATGTCCATTTTAAATGACGAGGATTGGAGGTGGAGGCTAGCTATTAGCGGAATACATTAGAGTACCGAATGTGCTGGCACTCAGCACTGTAAACTAAATTAACATCCAAAACTGCCAGCTTCCAACTACATTACATAGAAGCATTACTAGCCTCCAACTACATTAAATAAAAGCATTGCTAGCCTCTAACTACATTATATAGAAGCATTGCTAGCCTCCAACTACATTACACAGAAGCATTGATCCACCTCCAACCCTTATCATCATTCCAGATGAAATCTAGAGATGGAACACACCAATGGAAACAAGTCATAAAAGGTAAATTTTCCTCCTTTGAAAACTGTTTTAGAAACTAGAATAGTAGGCGATGATTAAAAAAAATGTTATCATGAAACAAAGTTTTTATGGCAGTTTGAAAAAAAAAAGGGTGAAATAATTTTCAAGAATACTGTATACAAAGAACTCCGATTCTTCTGCGTTTCAGAAACAATGTTTTTTCTAGAAACTAGAAGATACTACTCTTCTAGTTTCTAATAAATTATTGAAATTCTTAAGTTGATTTAAAAAAAAATGCGTTATTCTAGTTTTTCTGCACGTTATTGAAAAATGAAAAACACAAAAAAAAAAGTGAACACACGAGGTCAAAATTCAAAAGAAACTTGACACTTTAACTTTATATCTTATTCTGTGCTTCAAGTTTAAATCCTGCTTTAAGGGTTCAAGTTGAAGTTTTAAGTGCCAAGTTTTTTTTTTAAATTTTGGCCTCGAACTTGTTGCAAAAGTACAAACTTTAATGAAGTTGATGACAAAATATACTTAAAAAAGTTACACTCGGAAGTTTTTTTCTTCTTCGTAGAAATTTTATTAACTCGTTGTTTGGTTAATTCTTCTCAAGGAATGACTTTGTTGCCGTCTGTCGCAACTGGTACGAGAAGACGTCGATATTCCATCGGGAAATACTGTCGAACCGAAGCCTGCAATGGTTCTTTCTTGGTTATCATCTTCTGTCTGAAAAAAAAAAATAATAATAATACACGTAATGAATAAAACATTATTTTCGATAACTTTTCTTTCTTTTTTTGGTTTCGATGTTACTGTTTTAGTATATTGATGACATCGTCACTGTTTATTGTTTTGCCGTTCTTACGATGGACACTTGACACTAGCTGTTGTATTGTCGCATCAAAATACTGTTCGACGCTGTAAAGAAAAGAAGAAAAAAAAAGGCATAGATAACAAAAAGTTAGGGCTCCATATTCTTGATCCCTTGTCCCAAGAGTTTGAAGGACATTTACACTTGAAAAGCCCCTTATTATGTTGTCCACACGGGTGAACAACACAAATTCAATGTGTATAAGAAGGAGAGTTATGAAACGTACTGTCCGTGAACAGCTTCAAGAACCTTGCGGTTGACTCGACAACGACAAAAATGTTGAAAGTTTTCTCTCGTGAATGAAAACGGCAACATGGTTCCGACAATCTTTTTGGGTGCCCTTCTTTTTTTCTTTGTTGCCTTTACGGAGGAGACAACTTTAGTAGAAACAGCTTCAAGAACTGGAATTGAACTTCTGATTTTTTTTTTCAAACAAAAAAAACAAAAAAAAACACAGCAACAATATAATTAAATTACAATCAATTAATTACACTACATCCGGGGTCACCAAACTTATTGAGTGGAGGGCCACATTAAGCTATTGAAAGTGCTAGGTGGGCCACATAGAAAAAGAGACAAATTATATACTTGAGAGTAATTACATTGTGTCCATAAAGTCCTCGTATAGTTTCAATTTTTAATAACTTCACATAGAAACAGTTTGCAAAATGCAATTGAAAGAATTTATTTAATATTCAGCATATTATATATATATATATATATACATATATATATATATACATATACATATACATATACATATACATATACATATACATATACATATACATATACATATACATATATATATACATATACATATACATATACATATATATATACATATACATATACATATATACATATATATATATACATATATATATACATATATATATACATATATATATACATATACATATATATATACATATACATATACATATACATATACATATACATATATATATACATATATATATATATATATATATATATATATATATATATATATATATATATATATATATATTAAGCCAGGTCTGTGTGTGTGTGTGTGTGTGATTAACGCTGTACAATTTATATAAATTTAAACGAATAAATGAACCGCTTTTTTTCTCAAGGTCAGCTATATGTTGCACACTCCCCATCCAAGAACCCCATTGATATTGGAGAGGGGAAAAGGTTGGAAAGTGTAGAAGGGGGAGGGAGGGAAAGAGAGAAAGAAACGTGGAGGGAGAAAAAAGTGGGAGGGGGTGACTGAAATTGAAATGAAAGGAGTAAAAAAGGAACAAACGACGCGCATGCGCACACCAGAGAAAATGAAAAACTCATTTTCTCTTTCAAATATAAAAAGGGGAGGGGATAATAGTAGCAAAATTAAACTACAGTTTATCACAGGCAATTGTGCCCAGCATTAGAATTTCTTTTGCTCCGCCCTTTTATGAACATCATCAATTTCTAATTGGTTTGTTACTTGGTCTGACGTCATAAAAGGGCGGAGGAAAAGAAATTCTAATGCTGGGCACAATTGCCTGTGAATTTCGCTCCCGTCATTTATGACGGGTTACCCCACTAGTTTCATTATAAAAATGTTAACTTTCGAACACTTCATTTTTTTCATGTAGAATTAATAAACCTTGTTTTTTTTATTTAAAATTTAATAAATTTTCTAAAATAAATAAATGAACATGAAATAAAATAAATTAAATCAAATTTTCTTCTGGAACATATAGAGGTAGCTCAACTCCACTTTAAAACAAAACGTCATTAATGAGTGAGCTTTAATTGTATAGCCTCTCTTGAACGGACTCCCCATTCCTCTTACATTTGCGTCGACCTTAGACGAAGTTTGTGACATCGCGGGAATTAACGAAAAGTTTAGGATTGTGTCATTTTGTCTGATAAAAAGGAGTAATAACAAATGTTTTCAACAATTTAAACAAAAATAGATCTTGCATTCTATTGTTATTACTCCCTTTTTACCAGACACCTTTCACTGACAGCAATCACTGATAACATCCCTGAAATTAGGCAATCACTGATAACATCCCTGAAATTAGGCAATCACTGATAGCATCCCTGAAATTAGGCAATCACTGATAGCAACCAAATTCAAATAGTAAAAAGTAATAAAAAAGAAAAAGAAAATATTTTAAATGAATAGTAAAATTTAGAAGCTGCCAATCAAATTTGAATAATTCTTATTAGAAAGCAAATTCATGAAATAATAAAATTGAACCTGGACAAGTTGTGGTCATCTTCCGTTGGCACCGCCACCAGTCCTTCATCATCAATTGCCTCAGACATCAGAGAATCTTCTTCTTCTTCTTCTTCATCTTCATCATATTCAGCTTCTTCAACCTATAAATAAAACAAATAAAGAAACTCTAAATTAATACAGTTGAATGAACAAATAACAACAACAAAAAAAAAATGCTAAGACCTCAACAAGTCGAACATTAGTTTTATTCTTGAAATAAAATAATGGTGGTGGTTTCACACTTTGATTTATTCATTAGACATTTTGTGCAAAGAAATAACTCCTTATTTTGATAGTTTCAATATTCTCGCAAAATACACACACACACATGCACGCTACGTTGAAAGGACCAAATTCAAGATAAAAAAAAAAGTTTTGAATTTAAAACTTTTAACTTGAAACCTCTAAGAAGGATTCCAATATAGAAAAATTATGTTCAAGGAGGCTACATTAATGAAATAATGTAGTTATTCTATGTTCGAACCCAGTTGCGAGGGTTTAAGTTCAAGTTGAAGTACTAAGTTTTCTTTTTGAATTTACATACAACATATCCGGAAACGTTATTTCTTACAAACATACACGTACATGCACTTTTTTCCGGACACGTACACGGCAAAAACTTTAAGAAACAAACAAAAACACAAGTGCACTCACTCTCAGCGCGCGCACACTTTCTCGGGACACGCACACTTTGAGAAACACACACAAAAACGCACATTCACACAAACACAAGTACACTCACTCTCAGCGCGCGCACACTTTCTCGGGACACGCACACTTTGAGAAACACACAAAAACGCACATTCACACAAACACAAGCACACTCACTCTCAGCGCGCGCACACTTTCTCGGGACACGCACACTTTGAGAAACACACAAAAACGCACATTCACACAAACACAAGCACACTCACTCTCAGCGCGCGCACACTTTCTCCGGACAAGCACACTTTGAGAAACACACACAAACACAAGTACACTCAGTCTCAGCGCGCGCACTTTCTCATCACACGCACACTGTTCACACTTAAGAAAGACACACACACTCAACAAACTCACACAAACACGCCACGACACACACATTTTCACAAACACAGACACTGAAAGTCAAACACACATTTATATTGCCCACTCTATATACGTTTTTATAAGAATAAATTATTCAGCCTTATAGCATTAAAGAAGAGATAACTCCCTGGACACTCGCGAACAGAATCTCATTTTGCACAAGGAAACTACATTTTTTTTTCTTCTTCTCTCGTTGCTTGTCTTTAAGAATGTTATGGCGCCTTGGTCCAAAAACAAAAACCATCCAACTAGAAAAATTTAATTCCAACATCCATCTACCCTCTAACATGCTATCTTTATCTTACTAATATTAAGTTGCACACACACACACACACAGACAGACAGATAGATATAGCCACTGTGCCACCCCCCCCTCCCCCCCCCCCGCAGGCATAAAAAAAACCTAATATGAAAGATGATCATTTTTTTGTTATCAAGCTTCAAAAGATAAATTTAAAATAAGAAAGCGGAAATGAGCACTTTGGTGTAATAAAGAAAGCCGACAATTTAATACCTTCAGAATCTTATTAAAAACAAGTCATATTATGCAAATATATATATATATATATATATATATATATAATTAAAATAAGAAGATAATTTCTTTTAAATAAGAGACGACAGTCGGCTACTGAGGAGAACCACTTTGAAACCTTTTTATTTATCTTTGTTCTTATTTGCGTTTTGCAATCTGTGTGTCTGTCAATCACTTTAGTTCGAAATCTCTGTGTAAAGATATCTCCAACACAAGTGCAACAAGTGGAAACATTGTGTCTACACAGGTGAAAAATGTTTCTGTCACAAAAGTGTCCAGTAACTAGTTGCACCTATAGTCTCGCAATAGTGTGCGTCCACAAAGGGACAACAAACGTTTGTTGATCTTCTCAAAATAGGCTAGTGGAACCCCGTCCACCAGGGTTGGCAAAAAGCCTGGTTTCTCAAATAAAACACAGTTTAAACCATGTTTAAACTGAGTTTTATTCAGCTAAACTAAGTTTAAACTGATAAAATCCAAGGAATGTGTAATCCATGTTTAAAAAGTGGTTTAAATAAACTACACTAGAAAAACAGACAGGGGAGAGGCTATCTCCACGTGTAGGCTAAGGCCACATTCACACGAAACACTCTGTGACGCCACAGAAAGTGTTCGTTTTTAGATGAGCACTGATTGCATAGGAGGTGTTCAAACGAGCCACCGCCACCGATTTTTTTTTTCAATACGGTGGCCAAGAGGGTTGTCAGTGGTAATCAAGGCCATACCGGTAGAACGCATTGACAACATTTCATTATAATTTATTATCAATGGTGTTCTGTGGCGACAAAAAGTGTTTCATGTGAAATGGCTTTAACAGTTGTCAGATTTTCATACTGAACCCTTAGACAATGAATAGGGATAGACGGAGGAGGAGCGCCTGCAATATCCTTGGAACCAACATGACGCAGGGTACTTGTCACGTGGCGGTCTCTCTTTCACACACACACACACACACACACACACACACACACTCTCTCTCTCTCTCTCTCTCTCTCTCTCTCTCTCTCTACCTTAACCATCCCTTCCTCTCTCTCCCTCAATCCCCCTCTCTCTTTCCCATTACTTACCACACGCATTATAATTTCATTCTATGTTTACTTCTTTTGTGTGTATTGACACAAAAGAACTTCTAATTAGAAATGATACTAATGAGTAGAATTTGAGATGTTGCCTTTTTTTGCATCTGTCGCAAATGTTTCCGTTTTGTTTGCTTCTATTAATAATAATAATTTGTAATTAATCTTGAAGCACTCAAAGGTAGACACACACACACAAAGGAATATTATTTGAAAACCAATATT